>CM044119.1:7032634-7143352 GCA_024174645.1 Lemna minuta | reverse complement strand
CAAATCTAGCACACCACTCACAACACATCTATAAAGTTGCCACTATCTCAATGAAGCCATTCTCTTTCAAGCCACCACTTTCAATTATCTCTGGTAATCCCTAGATTCTTTGGCTTAAAATCCCCTCCTTCTCTTGCACTTCACCACTAACTTTAATGACTGCCATTGTCTCCGATGAATTGTTGATGCCTATGATGAGTTGATAAAATCTCCTTCTAGTCTCTGTTGTCTCCAATGTGATGTTTCTACCATGGCCAAAAAAATTTTTTTGCTAATATCTTTGGCGAGTCATTCATGCTCTTAAAAATATTTTCCATATATCACTTTAAAAGATACATGTTTGAGTAGAAGGAAACACCTCATAAGTGTACCATAAATATGTGACCTCCTCAAAATACAAAAATACAAGAGGAAAGATATACCTCAGCTCTCCACGTCCAACCAAAGCCATTCAGCTCGAGATACTCACTACCCCGGCAACAGCATGAATCCTTCGTTTGATAGTCAGTTCTAGGTGTTTGATGCTTTCGCTGTAATCCTCTTTGTAAGCGTCACTCTATTCAAGTGACTCAACACTTTAATTTGATCTTAAAGTTTAGAATAGTAGCAATTCAAGGTCAAATCCACAATGATAAAGGTTATAAGATAAACATAAAAGATTATTTTTCAAAAAAAATTATGAAAGTAAAAATGATCAATGAAAAGGGAAGAAAGATATAAAGATGTGACAACCTATTATGAACTTTGAAATCTCCAATCGAAGATTGAAAATTATTGGTCAAAATGGAAAGTGGAGAATCAGGGTATAAAGTATAGCTTTATGGATGAAAAGGATAGATAAAATGAGAAAACATCAGAAAGAAAACATTATGATTCGATGATTCCCAATCAAAAACTCACTTCAGAGATGCTCTCACGATGAATCATGTTTTTGAGAGTCCATACACCTCACCCAACCTTGACATTTTGCATTCAATACTAGGAATGAATAAAAAAGAAAAGAAACTCACTAAAAATGATGTTTGCTATATGACAGATGATGAGCTGGTGCTCTCTCTCCTCTAGCTAGTCAATGCTAGAAGCATCCAAAGAAACTTGAAAAATCCTAGTTTTTTTACTCCATTCTTTGAATCAGCCATCGTAAATAGATAGATCATGAGATATCATGATTTAAATTTGGAACATTTCTTATCATTGATTTTTCCTTAAAAATCACGTGATTGATCACTCATTGTTTGATATTCTTTGAACAAGTTTAGGAGCCACCAAATTGCATCACATATCACTCGTGATTCGTCGAAGCAAGGAGAGAGAGCCAGGAATAGTGACAATCATTGGATTTTCTTTATCAAAGTTGGAACACTCTAGATTGCACCACATGGCAACGTGTGATTTTTAATGATGAAGAGAGTATCTTGGGGTCAATTTGGGCCATTGATGGAGAGTTATCTCAAAACTTGAACACAAGGGTTCCAAGTGAACCTAGATATAACTTAAGGAAGAGATCTCAGTCTCAACAACAACAAGACACTATCCTCCTCCTTGTTCACCAAATTGAGAAACCATCCATTCATTAAATGACTGGAGAAGACCTCTCTAAACATTGAAAGAGAGTGTAGATCCTAAGGGAATTATCTTCCCTCCTCTTCCACTTATACACTGATCTAAAGCTTGACTTGGTCAAAAGAAAAATTAACCCATTATCCTTAGATACTTAGAATCCCTTGAATGGACCAAGTCAACCACCTCTTACCTTGATATAGGTTCCTAATTATTCAAACCATTTCCACTATATCATAGGTACCTTGTATAGTTATGAATAATGATCTCAAGAAACAATAGTAGGAACATCTTTGATTTCCAATTCATTCTTTCTTTGAAAACCTCCCTTAGATATAATTTAGGAGAGATAAAATTATTAGTACTTATGGAAGCATTGCCATCGGATTATACTTCAAGTCAAGCACCCATGCGAGAAGATTCCAAAGTCAAAGCTGATCAAGCCTTTATATGTCAATAATCAGCATAAAGATGAGATATCTACAGCCATTGCATTATGACAAAAGCTGAAGCATGAGCAACATAAATGAAGATTATCAAGCTCACGATTAGTAAAGTTTATGAAGAGCCTTTACCTGTTGAGAATCAAGCTGAGGAGAATTACCATCAAGAAAGATCATCTCAAGGATCAGTACTCTCCCTCTTCTATCACTCCCACAACTGATGAAGACGTCTAAAGATCATTCATTCTACGCAAAAATGAAGACTTGGACTGAAGGCCACGGACCAAAAGAGAATTATCCTCCCAAGATCACAAGCTCTTCTCCAAGCGAACTCTCGTGGAAGCATTAGCGCCTATCGATCTGAAAATGCAGATCTTTGCCAGACTCTGACCGGCAAGTCCAACACTCGTGAGATTGAGTCCTCCGACACGATAATCAGTGTAAAGCAAAGATTCAGGACAAGGAAGGAACTTCCTCTTCGACCAACAGAAACTGACCTTCACTGAGAAACAGTTGAAAGACAACATGAAGCACCCGCGGCTAGTGATATCCACAAAACCCACGGAACAACCGACCTGTTGAAGATCGCAGGAACGACGCTGACTCCAGTAGACATCTCCAACAAATCTATGACTCTTCACCGCCGTCACTGATCAAATCAAGGACTTCAAAAGATAAAAGACAAGTCAACCCTGTGAAAGTAAATGGCAGCATTGCATAGTGGTTACGACTACAACAAGGACGCGCAAAGAAAAAATTAATCTGAGAAGAAATCGGCGACTTCCAGCAAGAATCAAGAAGTCAGCGACGAAACGATAGAGAAAGCGGTGATAAAAAGAAAATGATGATGAGCTTAATGAAAGGACGCCAAACACCCCGTCAACTTTCAACAATCATCTGACGGCCATCGCGGACTCACGAAAAGACAAAAAAGAAACGGAAACTCCCAACGACGGTATAACTATTCCTCCGCGAAAATAACTTCCACAAAACGACGCCTCGCCGTAACTTCCCTCTCTTCTTCCTATAAGAGAAACGCTTGTAAACGAAAACGTAGTTTTTTTAATGAAATTTGGTTCCTTTTGGTTACGTTTCTATCTGTGTTCATCGTGCTTCCCCGTATCTCCCTCAATCCCTCTCCCGCATCCTCTCTCTCCGAGTTCTATCTCCCTTTCCCTTTCTCCCTCCTGTTATGTCATCTTTCACACACTTCACGTTAGACGCAATCGGCGGAAATCCTGGACGGTTTGGTGATCTCAGCAGCATCGTCTTCACGTCACAAGTCAGGTATCATCCTCACTCGTTGACCGTGAATGGTAGTTCCGATAATATCCGTAAGTCCAACGTTTTAATCACCTCCCGATGTCTTCTCTTTTCCATTTCTCTTCTCCACATCACTTCTACATTCCACGATAATCCCCAGTTATAGTATATTCTTCCGTATCTTTCCTCTATTAATTTCCGTTCCATTATCCACACCGTTCATTTCATAATTAATATTAACATCTCTCCCATTCCCGTCTCATCGCGTTCAACTTTATTCTCTCCTATTCATCTCTATCTTCTCTTCACGATTTCTATCATTATCGTCATCCTCATTTCCATTCTTCCGAATTATCATCCTCCACCTCTTCACCGTTTCCCGTCCTATTCTCTATGTTACAATATATAATATCCTCTCCACACATTCCTACCTTTGCTCTCACCATCTTCTTTCGTATCTCCCTTCTCTTCATAACCTCTGTCAGTCTCATCATCTTCCATCTCCTAAACGCCTTATCCACGTCCTCCATTAACTAATTTACATCTTAATTTCTACGTATTATTAATCCCAACCCTCTCAACATTCATCTTCATCTCATTAAATACTTACATCTTATTTGACGTCTTTTCTACCGTGCCCACATTCTAAATCTATAACTATCATTCATCTATTCCAATTATCCTTCTAATAATATTCACTGTTATAAATATCTTTAAACCCTCATAATATCAACCTTATACCTCTCTCATATCATCTTCCCTTTCATTTATCCTTCCTACGCAATCATCTTATTATCTTTACTCTCATTATCTTCTATCATCCTATTTCCAAATTATCCTATAATTCATCTCCAATCATTTATCATTCACCCAAAGTGATATCATTTCATAGGTCCTCCATTAAAGTGTAGGATTATTTTATAATTAAAATAGATATTCTCCTTAGTTCACCCATTTCTCCCTCACATATTCACTCTCATATTCTCATCCACATACATAACATTATTTTAAATATCCTACATCAGCCATCCATTTGTGGTCAATTTGTTTTCCACAATCTGATGCTCTAGATGTGCCACATGTCATGTTCACATTTACCATGATTAAGGATCTTGTTTTCATCCTCATCGTCCTTCGTTCACAACTTACAATCATGAAACTCAGAAAAATATGATTAATTCGTACAATTTGTCATTGAAAAAGTTCAAATGTGGATGGTCCATAAAATTAAGCATAATTCAGTGCTAATTAAGCTTATGAGTAAATGATATGATGAATGCAAAAATTTCATCAAAACATGATAGTAGGCATATTAATAAATCAAATAGTGCCTAAAAATCATTCAAGAATAATAAATTATACATGCAAACAAATGTCTGATGGATTCAAAGTGAATACAGCTATTTGAACCATCAAACAACACTAAACTTGTCTCGTTGTGATGAATATTAGTGGCCCTCCTTTTTTATAAATAGGACCCTATACATGTAGGCAGAACACAGGATTTTTTCCCCTCATCTCTCTATTATCTCTTCTACTCTCATTCCCTTCTTATCTTCTCTCCTTTCCATACCAAACAATTTAACCTTTTGAACGGTAAGGGCAAAGGTGATGTAGGTGAAGATGGCGAAGGAGATGGTGGCATGCTTGAAGCTTTGGAGGTAGCTAGAGGGGATAGTCTGATAGATATTGTGTGGCCTGCAAGCTAATCACGCTTTTATCTTTCCTTTATATTCATTAAAATGAACTCTTATTCATTGTCCTTCTTGTGTGATGTTTGTAATGAAGTTCATGAACATATGTAATAATCAAGTGAATTATGATGAGATCATAATACATTGATCATTGGTCTTTAAACATATGTTCAAAATATTCCTATTCACGGGATATTCAAGAAGGATATCAAATTATTAAGAAAGAATAACACTATTAAATCTGGCTCATGCAATGAGTATGACTGATCTTATGACCATCAGTGTAGAGACTCCAAGGATAGATAGTAGGTGCTCTTTGAAGAAAGAGTTCACTGAATTGATCTGTATGAATCCTTGAATGGTATTTTTCCAAACTATCAGTTACGTTGATTCATGTCATGGTTGTGTATGTGCTCTTTTGACTTGACACACCAAAGACATCTCGTTGATGGATTTTCATGTTTTGACTATGACTTACAAATCTCTCACCACAGGATCTCCAAAACATCATAGATTGGATACGACATGAAGCGCTGAAAGGTGATTGAGTAATCAAGATAAGATCCTTTAACCTTAGTATAAGAGGAGATCAACTCAAGGAATGAGATGACGTTAAATTCTTGCCCAAGGTAGTAGAAATAATAGAAAAGTCATTTGATAACATTGATAAAATGTTAATTAGACATAATAATACATGAGTACTTATGCATATTAAGGCATAAATGATGTAGGATATTTGAGAAAGAGTATAAATATGATGAACAAAATGTGAGTATGACGATATGAATGAGCGTGAGTGAATTATTTGACGAGTTTTGACTGAGAGTAAATTCTAAATGATCCTACAGATTAAGAATTGATCTATGAATGATATCACTTTAAAATAGAGATGTAATTCAGTGGAGATATAATAGGATAAATTGAAAGAGGAAGAAAAGTGTAATGATGATGATTAAGAAAGCGATGATAAGTAATAAGAGTGAAAGATTACTACTGTTTATGTAGTGAAAAGGATGATTGGTGGAGAGAAGACTTAATTATGATATTACTAAGATTGGGTCTTATCTTTTGGAAATATCTCGGATAGTAGATAAGGGATAGAGAATAGATAGGACGATATAGTAAATGTTGGACTTACGAATGTAAGAACTGAACTATTAATCACGGTAAAGAAGAGAGAATGAATACCTTGAATTGGACGTGAAGTGATGCCTTTGAACTCACCAAACGATCCAAGATATCCTCGATTTGCTTCTGACTTGAGATGGATGAAAGCGACAGAAAGGGAGGGAGAATAGATAGGGGGATAGAACTCGGAATAGAGATATGTGAGAGAGGAAATGGAACACGAGGAATGATAAGTCTGAAATATTGAGGATGTGATGCGTCGTAGTGCTTTCTTTCAGACTTAATTAATAAAATGTATATAAAAGAATTTCCCTTTAACAATTGCATATATCCAAAAATAAGTGGCTTAGTAAGGGGTCGAATCCAAGGGAGGTTGCACCAATATTTTCCCTTTTTTTTAAATTTCAATAATAATTTTTTTCCTAGGTCAAGTACTCTAATCACCAAGACAGTTGTATGAAGTTAATTGCAATTTCTAAATATAAAATTTCAAGAAACAACTGCTAATTTGTTCTTAATCGGAATTCTCTTCTTCTGTTTTTTTGTTAAAACCTCTTTTTCAAAGATCTATTTTGTTTATCAAACAATATCAAGTAGATTACTCTCCTATTTAAGCTTCTACAGATGACTTTTACTGATTTTTTTAAAATTTGATTTTCCACAGAATCCTTATTTCAATGTAGCTTTAATATCAATTGAAATTATCTTATCTTTCATAGTTTTTTAGATTTTTTTTTACTGTCTTAGTATGATTTAGTCCGTAATCTCTCTGCCTCACAGAAAACTTAAGAATATTAAATGCAATATTAGGTTGTTGTTTAAAGTGAAATGTGAAGAAAACAATCTACTGTATCAACTTCCAGAGATGGAAAGACAAACCTAATTAATGAAATGAATTTGTAAATTGGAAATTCAAGACATTCCGAAACAAGAACTAAAATTAATTCAATTGAAATTCATGTATCTACTTCTTATGTGTTTCTTACAAAGGGAAAAATAGACTCTCCTAAAATCAGAAGTAAACCGGAGTGAAATTCAAACTAAAACCTAGATTAAACTTCACGGATTAACTAAAAGAATCTCGAAAAGAAATATTACTGCGTAAGAAAATTTTCGAACAGTTAAGTGTAAAAAGAATACGATTGAGAAATCATTCTATTAAGAAAAATTAAATGAAAGAAAAGAAAAGAGACGATGAAAGAACAACAAAAAAATCTGTCGTATCTAAACCTATTCAAGCGAACAAGAATGCGTGAATAGAGAACCGGAAATAAAGTCTATTTCAGAAATTAAATCTACGATTGGATCTTCTTCCTCGGTGTGTCCTTGATAACATGCATTTATAACCTGAATTCTTACCCTAATTAACTCATATTCATGCTTATTTTATGTGAATATGATGCATGTTATCATACTTTTTAGGAATTTTCTCCATTGGCATGTCATTTCACTAAAGTTGATATTTATGCATAAATTAAGGATAAATTCATGTTTAATAGATGATTAATCTTTTGTTTAGATTAATAGAAGTTAATCTCAGTTATTAAATGAGTTTTGACTTTAGTAAATGCTTGGAAGGATGATTTTAGGATGAATTTATGATTTAGAATGTTTAATTAGAACTTATTTAATGAAATTTTAATTCATCCTTATTTCCTTCTTTGAAAACATATTTTAAAATGACATGATATTAAAAAGAAAAAGAATTTGTGATCCAATGGAGAAAATTTGAATTAAAAAGGAGTTGTATATTTTAAATTATGAATTTTTAAGCCTTTTTCCGATTTTTATTTGATTTTTAATTGAATTTTTAAATATTTTATTAGTGAAAATCGCGAAAAAGGGGGAGAAATTACCTGCGGCTGACGTGGCGAGCGGGCCCAGGCGGAGCTGACGTGGCGACTGGGCCAAGGCGACGGGCTGACGTGGCGCGCGGGTCCACCGCGCCGTTACGACGTGGCGCTGAGGCCACGAGGCAGGACGCGTGTGGCCCACGCGGGGCGTAGGTGGCGCTGACGCGTGGCAGGAGGCCACGCGGACGGTCCCCGTGAGGGGCGCCACGTGGCAGGCTGGTCAGTGGAGGACCCACGGGTTAGTGGGCCCTGGTAAGTATTTTGGGGTGGTAACGCAATAGGCGTTAACCCGCCCTTAATTTATAGGTGCCCGTTTTACTTTTTTCTTCCGTGTGGGACTATGTTCCACACGGATTTAAATGCAGGGTGACGTGGCAGCGCACGGGTGGCCCGCGCAGAAGGCACGCAGGAGGCGCGCCAAGTGGCAGGTGGCCACGAGGCCACGTGGGCGCCCATGTGGGGCGCCACGTGTCACGGAGCAGAGAGGAGATGACACGATAGTTAATAGGGGAATCTTTTCCCCTATTTAATCGCGTCATAACCTTCAATTTACTCCGTGTGGGACTATGTTCCACACGGTTTCATATTTTTCAGGTGACGTGGCGGCTTAGCGAGCGTCAGATCGGATCAAAGCGGCGGAAAATAGGCCACGTGGCAGTCAGGGCGGCGACCAATGAAAAGAGCGCCTAATAAGACAAAACCTCTCTCTTCCGCGTAACTCGAGGCACGCCAGTCGAGGAGGCGGCGGCCAATAGAAAAAAAGGAGCCCTTTTTCGCTGCCTAATAAGACAAACCATTTATGTCTTCTTTTTCAGGAATCGAGGCGACGTGGACAAATGAGAAAGAAGAGAAGTTTTCGGCGCCTAATAAAACAAACGTCAAGAAAGATTACTTGCGGCGCATTAAATGCGCCGCAATTTAAGTGCTCTGACAACATTTAATGAAACCGCGTGCATTAAATGCAACGCGGTTTCAACGACATGGCGGCCCTTGATTTGCTGAAAATGAATACGTGGCCACATCATTAATTTTTGTTTACAGGCGTTGGATCTCGCGTCGACGGTCGGGATCTTTCGCGATCCGAAGCATCGCGTGGACGCGTCGGAGATGTCCGATCTTCATCGGACGGTTGGGATTTTCATCGCGACGATCACCATCGGACGGCGGAGAAGCGTCCTGGAAGAACGCCGCGATCACGGTGCGAGTCGAACCGCGATCGCACCACGATCGCATTGCGATCGAGCGACGATCGTGCTCCTTCAGCGGCGGAATCCCGCCCCGCACGCACCGCCGACAACCGACGATCGACCACGACGATAATTAGGGCGCGATCGTGGCTCGATCGTGGCCCGATCGCGCCGAAATTCATGCCCCTTTTTCGAGCAAAAAAATTGAAGCCCTTTCCCTCGCGGATTTGAAGCCACAAAGCCATGCACTAGAAACCGCTTCCACGACGCCGTGATTCCGCACCCACGTACCGCTTCCATCGCCACGATTTCGGGCCCACTTTCCTCTTTAAAAACTCATGTACTCCTTCTTTGTTCTTCAACTTTTTGATTGATTCGTGAAGGAATTAAGAAAATTTCGAGGAAGATCTTAAGTTCATCGTGATCCCCCGCGCACACTCGATTCCGAAGGGATTGAGCGGGATTGATCGCGAATTCCTCCTTGATTTCATCGAATTTTCCCCTTGAATTCCGAAAGTCCGTGAGAAAGGATCCGAGCAAATTCACTCCAATTCGTGCAAATTGGAGCTCAATTCTCGTGGAAATCGGGTTAGTAGTGAGATTCGATTGATTATCAAGAGGTAATTTGAGTTTTTATCAGATTTAGAAGTTTAATTTTGCAAATTACTTCATAGTGTTCTTCATTTTCCCCAAATTTCAGTCCGAAAAGTCGCTGATTTTGAAAATAGGATATCTCTCTGATTATAATTCCAAATCACTTTATTTTTATTTCATTGGATTCCTCTTTTCATCAGCTTTCCGTGGATAGCAATTTCATCAAATTCCGAGTTCATTTGACCCTTCAATTTAACGTTTAACCATGGACTGTTCATCTTTCATCAGAAGTCAAACGTTGACTTTCGGGGTCAATTACTTTTTATTGGCAAATCAGAATTTGATAATTTCGGTCTTTTTGGATTCCTCTGGTTCTTAGCTTTCTATTGACATATAAATTGCAAGATTTGGATTTCATTTGGGCATTCAATTTGAAGATTTCCTCTGAGGTGTTTATTTCGGGGATTTTCTGATCATTGATTTTCAATAATTCATAATAAATCCATTTCTTATCCAAAAATTACAAACTTATATCAATAAATTCTATTTTCTCTCTAGTTTCCAAATATATAATTTTCGTAATCTTCTGACTCTGTTTGATTCTCTGATTTTGCAGAACACTTTGACTTTATTGATATAAATATATCAATAAAGTCAAAGTCAACGCTTTGACTTTGACTTTGACTTTTGATTTTTCTCTGTCAAATCCGAGATTTCAATTCTTAAAACTTCTTATTTACCTCACTTATATCATTTCCATATCTTAAATCTTATATTCTTCTATTTAAAACTCCTTTTAAACCTAAGTTTGACCAAGTCAACTCTGCGATTAAAGTCAACCCTGCTCTCTGTGGATCGACCCGATACTTACCCAGTACTTGATTATTTTATCTTGTCTTTGTGAGTTCAGTTTTATAAATTTTGTTTGACCATCGTCTTTGTGTTTAACGACGCACGAAAATGACACGTCAGTCCTCCAGGTCAATCTTCTTCGAGCGGGAAATCAAGAACGCCGCTTCCGTCTCCACTTCCTCGCCCTTAAAGAAATCGCAACCCTTCTGAAATCGCAAGCTTTCCCCCCTCTTTTGCGAATTTTTTAGGTCCTTGGTGCGGCTCGCTCCACACACGCGTCGGTGCTATTCGCTGCGGCTGGTCAGCGCCTGATCTGCCTCCATCTGATTGGTGGAGGACGCCATGCACGTGTTGGTGCTTATACCCTGCAGGTGAGCTGTCTGTTAGCTGTGTACACATCGCCGTGTACACAGCCCACCGTTTCTTCATGTGATTGGCTCCCACCTGTCATGTACGGTTCCTGTACAAAACGCTTTGAAGATCATCAGTAACAATAGGCCCATTAAGGGCATTAATAAAATGAATTGGCATTTGAAAGACCTTAATGAAGGTACTAATTGCATTTTAAGAAACATGTTATTTCCTTTATAATAGATTCTATGAAAGTGATGAAAATTCTTGTCCAACAATGGCCATTACAATAGCCATTTCTTACAGTAATTATTCTTGAAATATCTCATAATAGCCCAAATGATTTGTAACTACTTAAGTGCAATGAAAAGTGATTATTATACGCATCATATCATGATAACATGCAAAAAAATTGTTGATTTAAAACATTCAATGATCAGAATGCAAATAAAATGTATGATTTAGAGTAAACTTTTGCTTGTTATCAAGGAACACAGTGAATTATCAATGAAGGAAAACAACTTCATTTATCATAAAACAACATGTCTTGTTCTCTTACAATCGTCCCTTTTATAGGGTAAAAAGATTTACAAAAAGAGATGAATAGGAATACTTTTGATCTCCTGATGTTTTGTGGCAGTTGTGATTGTTGTGAATGTAATTATTTGGTCGGTTGACAGTCATAAGACTAAGTCTTCATAATCTTTATAAGTCGTGGAGATCTTGCTTCATATGGATTGCATTCAATGTGTTTTCACTGTTCTTATGATGGCCGACGGATGAGATGTGGGATCTCATTGATTTCGTGATGATCTTGGCAGTTATGGTGGTTATAATGGCAGTCCATTAGCAAATAACGAACCAAGTCTTCATCTTCTTCTTTAACCGTGAAGATAGTGATCATTAGGAAGATAGTTAAAGCTAGACAGCGTGACTTCCTTCTTCAATTGAAGTTGATTATCATCATATAAATCTTCTTCATGCTGGTCGATCTTCATAAATGCATGGGTTTATTCATGCAAATGCTTTTGTCTTGAAGTTGAATCCGAAGATAGTTTTTCTATAAGTAATAATATTTAGATCTCTCTTATAATTCTAACTATAGGTAGGATTCAAAGAGAGAAGGGCTTATTTAAACAAAGATGTTACCTAATGTTTTGAGATCTTTTACTTATACAAAGGTACCTATGATATAGTGGATATAATTTGGATGATGAGGAACCTATATCAAGGTGAAAGATGGTTGACTTGGTCCAAAGATGGAGTTCTAGGTATTCTAGGGAATAAGGCTTAACTTCATGTGACCAAGTCAATCTTTAGATCAGTATATAAATGGAGAAGGAGGGAAGATAATTCCCTTTGGATCTACACTCTCTTTTAATGCTTTAGAGAGGTCTTCTTCATTCATTTCATGAATGGTTAGTTTCTCAAACTTGTGAATGAGCGAGTATGCTATTTTGTTGCTGTTGAGAATGAGTTCTCTTCCTTAGTTCATACCTAGGTCCACTTGGAACCCTTGTGTTCTTGTGTTGAGATAATTCTCCATCAATAAAAGATTCAATTCGTATGCATGTTATCATATTTTTGAGTTTTTATCTATCATTCTATCAAAAAATCATTATAATCTCAAAATACATTAATTTAGGGTTAATTATGATGATATTAAAGATAAATAATTTGATAACCCATCTTTACTTGACATTATAATTTATTTTTGCGGCTAAATAATAAGATAAATCATTTTATATACAATCCTATATTTTTCTAAGTTTTAAAATCTAAAAGAAATGAGTGTATTTTTGAAATAGAAATTTATTCTCTTGTTATTTATTAAATTTGATTTTTTTGAGATAGATAATTTAATTTCTGTTCAAATGAAAAAAATTAGATTAATTTGGAGTTATATTTTGAAATTTATGAATTTTCTAATTTTTAGGGATTTTTTCAGATTTTTTCTAAATTTTTCTGAATTTTTAATGAATTTTTCGGGATTTTTCTGAATTTTTTTGAATTAAAAATAAATTCTTATAATTTTAAATCGATTTTATAAGTGTGCAAGCGACGTGGCACAATCTGGAGTGTTCGATCAAATCGCAATCGTCATTCAAGGCGGGAGGTGACGTGGCAGCACGTGGAGCGCGATTAAATCGCGATCGTCGATCGTCACTTAAGGCGGGGGTACGTGGCACACTTTGATTTGTCGGCGAATCACTTTTAAAACAATTTAATCTCAGCCATTGATCAAAGGAGTTATAATGGTTGAGATTCAAACCGACGAAAACGCATCCGAAGCGTCAGATCAAGATCCAACGGATGGCGTTTGATGTGTTACTTATAAGGCTCGCAAGGTGGGAAAATCTTGGCGGTCCATCAGAGATCTAACGGCCATGACTTAATCATAACGATTTGCATCCATGTGTTTCATCAAAGCTGTTGATTGAAGATTAAATGCCGATTGGACGGTTATGCCCAACTTGCCCTATAAATTGAGATGTTCTTCGACATTATTAAGCATTCTAGGGCAATTCGAGTAAATAGAACTGTTTAGACACAAAATCCCTTGAATATCTTGCTTCCAATCTCTTCTAGACTCATTTCTGCATCCACATAGTACTTGAGAGTAAGATGTGGTTTAGAGAATAGGAAGAAATTAACGCTTAAACATCAACAATCGCGTTTTCTGAATTTTGATGAAGAGCCTTGAATCCGGCAAGTAATTGGATACTTTTGAGCGTAACCTTGGGTAAGGGATCATGTTTTATCCTAATCTTTCTTTCTATAGCCTTAGATTTCATTTTCGAATCGTAATTTGACTCAATTTCAATTTTTGTTTTTCGTGAATTTTAATTTCAGAAATTTCTCTCCTGTTCATTCGATGATTGCTCCGCAAATCTTGATCTAAATTCAATGATTTTTTATTCCGTGGATTCTTCTTCGAGTCTTCTTTCCAAAAATATCAAATTGCCTAATTTCTATCAACATTTCATTGTCCGATTTGATCAAATTCGAAAAGATCATTAGAAATTACCCTGATTCCCTATAGATTCGACCCTTGTACGCCACTATACCCCTCAATTCGTGTTTATTTATTAAAATTAGTGAGTTTGGTATTAATTTTGACTCTTGACCGTGTGTTTTCAACGACCTCGCTGTCTCGATTCGTCAAACATGCATCTTATTATATGCATTTAAATGCTTGTAAACACTTTTTTTATGCATAATTTCAGTCTATATGATGCATGTTATCATCATAAAATGGAATTTTCTTCAAATTAAGGCCAAGTCACTTGATTCTATATTTTCATCAATCGAGCATTTTTATGTATTTTTAGTGTGTTTGACCCTTTCAAGGGTCAAACCACTTGTATTTGACCTCAAGTTCTTGGTTTTAAATGTTTCAGGATTTGAGTGATTGCATGAAGGTTTAAGAAGAGGAAGAAAAAGAAAAAAAGAGAGTTAAGAGTAAAAGAGAGAATTAACCTAGTTGACTTTAGAAAGTTAACTAGGAATCAATTCATTCATAATTTTATTTTCTATCTAATGTTTTATTTCAAGGCATAGATTTGAAGAGGATCAAATTCTTGATCTAATGAAGAAAATTTCATGCAAAAAGGAGTTCTAGAAATGAAGTTATGAATTTTTTAAGATTAACTATTTTTCTGGATTTTTTGGATTTTTTTCTGAATTTTTTAGAAATAAAAAAATGCAAAATAGGGGGTTTATACGAGCACAGGAGCCGCGCGGTGCTGATGTGGTGACGCAGCCACGTGGCAGCGCCAGTCGGGCCGGCACGGACCTGATGGGTATTATGTGGCCTGCAAGCCAATCACACTTTCATCTTTTGTTTATATTCATTGAAATGAACTTTTATTCATTGTCATTCTTGTGTGATGTTTGCAATGAAGTCTGATAAGTCCGAAAAATTGAATGCAATGCGTCGTTGTATTTTTGTTCAGACTTAATCAATAAAATGCGTATAACAGAATTTCCCTTAAAATTTGCTAATATCAAAAGTTGTGGCTTAGTAAGGGGTCGAATCCAAGGGAGGTTGAGACAATAATCTTCTTTTTTATGTATATATTCAAAAGAGAAATCTTTAGATCACTAATACGAAGCAAAGAGAATTATATGAAATGAATTGTATTTTCAAATTATACAGACAAACAAATATCAAGAAACAGCTTGAGTTATTTATCAACTATTTCAACAACATTAATCTCCTGATTCAGTTTCTGCAAATAATTTCTAGCTTGATTTATCGAATTTTATTTCCACAGAATCTTTAATTCAATCTAAATTTTATTATTTAATTTTTTTTGTCTTTCTTAGTCTTTTTAAATGTATCTGTTAATGTCTAAATATTGCTTAGGAATTAATCTCTCTATTTCACGAATTAATGCAGAATTTATTGGTAATATGATGTTGTTGTTTTCATAGTTATATGCAGAATAGTAGATTACTGAATCTACATCACAACAAACTACAGAAAAATCTAACTAATAAAATGACTTTGTAGTTTTAAAATTCACAACTGAATAATAATAAAAAAAGAAACAAGACTAAGACTAAAACAGGAGAACTTTCATTTATTACCTCTTTTTTTTAAGCTTTTCTTAATGAGAAAAATAACTCTCCTGAAATCAGGAAACTGTCATAAGCAATTCAGACTTTAAAAATTCAATTAAACTCACTGATTACGCTAATAAAGGATCAAAGAAGTGTTGAGTAGAAATCACAAACAAACAGTCACAGGAAATGATTCACTTCAGAAGAGAAAAGAGAAACAATAACAGAAATAAATCAAATTAAAATGCAACATATAGTATCTTCACCTAATCATTCAATTTAGAAAAAAACAAAGGAAAAAAAAAGAACGACCGAAACAAATGAATTAGAAATGCAACATTAAGTGTCTATACCGAAGATTTCAAATCAGAAGAAGATAGAGGGACAGAAAGAACAATTAAAGAAACCGAAGCGAAAATTCGGAACTAAACCTAATCCTGCAACCTATTTGCAGATCTTGATCGGAGAAATCAACTCGACTTGAATGCTCCCGATCATCACTACTTCAAGGTGGATTGTCCTTCTCGCTGTGTCCTCTAGGTCGAGCGTCATCCGGCGAGAAATCCATAACAAAGATTTTGCCTCTCCCTCATCTTCCTCTTAAAGCTTTTCGAAATCGCGACACTTCCCCCCCCCTCTTTTGTGAGTTTATTAAGTTACTCGGTGCGCCTCACTCCACACGTGCATCTATGTTGTTCGCTTCGGTCGGTCAACGTCTTGTCTGCCTCCATATAGGTGAGCTAACTGCTAGCTATGTACACATCGCCGTGTACACAGGCTACCGTTCCTTCATGTGATTGGCTCATACCCGTCACGTACGATTCCTGTCCACAATGCTTTGAAGATCCATTAGTAACCACAAACCCATTAAGGGCATTAATAAAATGAATTGACATTCAAAGACCTTAATGAAGGTACTAATTGCTATGTAAGAAACACATTATTCCCTTTATAATAGATTCTATAAAAGTATTGAATAATCATGTCCAACAATGGCTATTAAGGTAGCCATTTCTTAAAGTAATTATTCTTGAAATTTCTCATAATAGCCCTAATTATTTAAAACTACTCAATTGCAATGAAAAGTGTTTATTCCACGCATAATATCATGACAACATGCAAAATAATTGTTGATTTAAAACATTCAATGATCAAAAGGCAAATAAAATGTATGATTTAGAGTAAACTTTTGCCTGTTATCAAAGTCCATGAACATATGTAATGATCAAGTGAATTATGATGAGATCATAATACATCGATCGCTAGTTTTTAAAACATATGTTCTAATTATTCCTATTTGTAGGATATTCGAGAAGGACATCGAATTATCCGGAAAGAATAGCACTATCTGATCTGACTCATATGATGAGTATGGCTGATCCTGTGGCCATGGGTGTTGAGACACCAAGGATAGATAGCGGGTGCTCTTTGGAGAAAGATTTCACTGAATTGATCTGTATGAAGCCCTGAAATGGTATTATGCCAAATTTTTATCAAGTTGATTCATGTCACGGTTGTGTAGGTGGTCCTTTGACCTGAGACACCAAAGACATCTTGTGGATAGATCATCGTGTTTTGATTATGACTTACAAATCTCTCGGCACGGGATCTCCAAAACGTCATAGATTTAATACGACATGAAGTCCTTGAAGGTGATTGAGTTGTTAATATGGGATCATCCGCCCTCAGTATATGAGGAGATCGACTCAAGGAATGAGATGCGGTTAAATCCTTGGCCAAGGTAGTGGAAATATTAGAGAAGTTGTTCTCAATGATTTCCTACACGCATCAGTACTAAATTGAGTGACCGATTAGGGTTTGACAATTAACCATACCCTAAGTGGTGGCGTACGACCCCCGTCGCCACCAAGGCATGACACTACGGCGCCGGTGGAGCCGATACCTACGCGCGTCCAGCCCCCTCGACAGGCGAAGGCGAAGGATCCCGAGTTTCACTACACCAAGTGAGACCCTCTTCTCGCCACGAGCTCGCGCGCGTAGAGCTATCTTTCCCGTTTTCTCTTTTATTATGACTTTATTTAGCCCGCACGTGTTTAAGCGGGCCTTTGCATGTCTCTCTCTCTCTCTTTAGGCCGTTGGGTGGGTTTCCCTTTTTCGGGACCCTAGCCTAAGGCCCTTTTCCTTTTGTGAACCTTTTATTCTATTTCTATGAGTATGGGTGTGGGTTGTGGGCCTCAAGTGGGCCCTTTCCTCTCTTGGCCCGCCAAGGGGCTCTATAAGAGGGGAAGGGACCCCCCACAAACCCTAGCCGTCATTTGAAGAAAGAAAGGATCATCCTTCATCTCAAGTGGCTGCTCAAGGAAGGACAAGGAGGGGAACCAACCGCGCCACCGCCGCCGCCACCGCCGCCGCACCCAGCAGTGTCGCCGCCGTGCCCGCCCGAGGCCGCCGCCTCTCCTGCCTTGCCCACTGATCACCTTCGTGCAGTTTTCAGCCGCCCGCCGCCGCCGCCGCCGCCAGAACGCTGCACCACCACCTCCCTTCCTCCTCCACGGACCATCCTCTCCATCTCCCACTCCACCTCCACCTCCATCTCCGGCGAACCGCCCAGCCGCCGTTTCCGATCCTCTCCCTCCCCTCGATTCCGCCTCCCTTCCTCCTCCACGGACCCCCATTCCCAATCTCCTCCTCCATCACCATCTCCGGCGAACTTCCCAGCCGCCGCCACCAATCACCCTCCTCCCATCGATTACCCCTCCCATCGATCGCCCAGGCCACGATCCCCGCCGCCGCCGCATTCACATCCCGCCGCCAGCCGACACCACGCCCGGCCGCCGACGCCGCGCCTTTCCCGCTCGTCCCCCACAACACCTCGCGACCTTCCGCGCGCCGTCCGCTCGCTCGCGCGCCCGCAAGGGCTCCAAGCCCGCTACGCCTGCACGACGGCCGCCCGCGCTTCCCCCGATCCGCGCCGGCGAACCTCCCTGCGCGCCGAACCATCGCCTCGCCCTCCACCGCCGCGCGCCGCCACGACCTCAGCAGGGGAAGCCCTAGGGAAGAAGTGGGTGATTCCCGCCGAGTCAACTCGGCGGGAACCGTCCCCACTCCACCCTGACCGGCCGAGTCAACCCAAGCCGGCCCGGACCAGCCTTGACCAGACCGGGCTGCGCCTGTGCCCCTGTGTCGACCCAGCCTGGCCGGGACTGCACCGCCCTAGGCCTGCAACGGCCTGTGCCAGCCCGACCGCCCTGCACTCAGCCTCGACCGCCCGTGATCGGCCCCATCGGCCTGCATCCGGCCCAGTGCCAGCCCAACCGCCTCAGACCGCTGCACCGGCCCACACCGGCCCACACCGGCCCAAACCGGTCCAGACCGCCTGCAGCCGCCCGGGCTCGGCCTGACCGCTCTCGCCCGCCCCGAATCAGCCCCTCGACGCCGCCTCCCGCCTCCCGTGCTCGTCGCGCTCGTCCGGCTCGCCCGACTCATCATCACTCCGCCTCCACGCCGACGCTCTCCGCGCTCCCGCTCGCGTCCGGCCGCGTCCCGACCTCGCCTCCCGCGCCCGACGACCTCCCTCGCCCCGACCGACACGGGCTCGCGCCCCGCAGGTTAGGCATTCGTCCCCCTTCCTCTTATTTTGAAGTCTATATTTCTTTCAGTACTTCCTGCACTTGTCTCCACCGCCCTCGGGCCTAGTTAGGTTGAGTGACGCCAGGGAACGGGATTGGGATCGTGGACCCGGCCGCCGGGTTGACGATCGAGCTTTCCCGACGACCCGAGGTTTTCTCTCCCCTTGCGTTGACGGATCCGGGAGGACTCCCGCTCCATCCTACTCGGCGTACCCCAGGAGCACTGTGACGACGCGCCGGAAGGTTGGCTGCTTGCGGAGATTTTAGATATCATTGCATCATTTAGAGCACGTAGATCACCCCTTCCATAGTTCCCCTTAGAGGATATTAGCGCCGGACCGATTCACCCCGTTGGTCCTGCATCACTAAGTCATTCATGAGTCTCGTGTGGATGAAGGATTATACGTACACGGTAACCAATGACGGCAGGGTTCCATGAAAGAGATCTAATATATTCCATATCTCCTAGAGCACGTGGTGTAGCTTGGTACCCTTTGGGCTGGCGACTCAACCTGTCAATTGGGTTAAATCGATCTTTAGTCAATTAATCTATATATTGATATAATTAATTGATAAAGAAGACCAATAAGTGTTATTGGGTTTATAGAGTCATTGATTGGTGAGATATATGGACCTAGAGGGTCACACACATAAGGTCAATGGACGTCGGTGGATATAGACATAATAATAAGGGTTTTTGTGAAAATTTTACATTCCCAAAGTCTATAAATAGGGGGAGAACGACCATAATAGAGGTGCCCATTGACGAGACTAAATCGTATGGTCGTTGAATGCACACGACTTAGTGTCAAAATAAAGTCCTAATATTACCAATTTAAGACTAATCAAAGTAACTAATTAGTATAATGGTAATTAAGGGTCGAATCCACGGAGAATTAGGGAAATTTGAGAGATATCTTCAAAATTTGGTCAAATCGGACGATGAATCGAGGTTAGAAATTGGGCGTTTTGATATTTTAAGAAAGATAACTCAAAATAGAATCCACGGAATCAAAAATCAGGTGATTTGGTGGAGAATTCGAAGAGAAATCGAAATTTGAAGAGAGGAGAAAAATTCGTTTCGAAAAATGATTTAAAACTGAAATTAAATCTAAATTACACTAAATCTATGATTCTAAAACTAAAATTAATGCTAAATGATGAAAGATTATGAAGAATTCACCCAACCTAACCCAAAGTAGCCTTTGAAATGATCCAATTAATCACCGGATGCAAGGCTATTCATTCCGAAATTTTTGAAGACGAAGATGGAGTTCAAGATGCATATTCTTCCTTCTCTCTCGATCAAAGTTTGATTTCAAGTGCTCATTGGAAGCGGAAATCACTTACGAACACAAGGAAACAAACGGCACGCGATTTAATGGAGTATACAAGGAGTATTTTTAGGATTGAACGCGAACCTCGTTTCTTTCGTCGCAAGTCGCGCTTAAAATAAAAAAACGAAATCTATTTTGAACCGTTGGATGAGCTGTTGATCACGATCGACGGCTCCGATCACGCGCCGATTGACGAATCGACGCCTCCTCATGATGACCGTCCGATCATCGATCGACGCTCACGATTTGATTTCATCACGTAAAGAAGAGGGCTTCGATCGTCGATCGTCCGTTGGATTTTGATCCAACGCTCGTGATGTGCTTGATGAGTCCACCGATCGCATGCAATCTGAGCCGTTATAACTCGGGCGATCGACGGCCACGATTAATTCACTTAAGTGAATTAATTGATCATGTGCTTGATTATCTGATCGCGTGGACCGCTGTCCACGCGATCGACGTCATCGCGGTGATCGCTGTTGGATCCAACGTGCGAAACAAAGCCACGTGTCCTGCAATCATTAAAAAGGTCAGTAAATTAGTCCCACACCGGAAAAACAATGAGAAATGTCCAGTATAAAATGTAAAGCGAATAAGGGATAATAACATTTCGTCCCCTTATACACGGGGGACCCCTAACATTATAATAATATATTAAATATATAAGAGCTACGGTCCACGTGTCACCTTCGCTTGCCACGCAGGTCCACGTGATTTAAACCCGTTTTTTGCATTTTTTTATTATTTTAAATATAAAAATCGAATTAAAAATCTAATTAAATTCAGAAAAATTCCAGAAAAATTTGTAAAAATCATAACTTTCAAAATACAACTCCAAATTAAGTCAAATTTGTTTTGTTGGATTCAGAATTGAATAATCTATCATTATAAAAAGTCAAATTATTAAAATAGTAAGAGAATTAATTTATATTAATTTTATACATTTATGTATTATATAAAATAAATTCATATAAATACATAAATGTTAATAAATGTCTTTTCTCTCATATTTTTAACTTTAAAACATGATTATGATCATAAATATAATTAGAATTAAAGATTACAATGTTTAATTATGCATGATAATCCATAATTAGTGTATTTTTAGATCATAACATGAATTTACACAAAATGATAGAAATATGCTTAAAAGATGATAACATGCATAGATTTGTGATGATTAATGCCTTAATTTGCATTAATATCTATGTAATTACATGCATAAATAGCATGTTATCACCCATGCAAGCCTAGAGGAACTTCTCCTTAATCTTCTCTTCCTCTTGTGGTGACGAGTGTTCAAGAGGGGATCCAATCGTCTAGAGACTGTGTGGATACTGCTAGAGGCCGAACGCTTGAACGGTTGAAGAACTCTTTCAAATGATCCATATAAGTATGAATTTTATTCTATACTAGATGATAGGATCACCTAGAACGGATGATTAGATCATCTATTCTTAGTGCTTCAACGCTGTTGAATGTTTTGATTCAACACCTTCCGCTGCAATAATTATTTTGGTCGACAACAAGGAGAGGTTGTGGAGCCTAAGATCCCAGCAGGACCCACGCTAGCCCCACGTGCCATGTAGGCTGATGACGCGTAGGCTAAGTGGATTAATGGGCTATTGGACCATGGGCATAGTGGGCCTCAAGATTGCATAGAGAGAGAGTGGGGCGTCTTAGGCTCGTTGGGGCCTCAAGATTACATCGACAAAGCTATTAAGGAGCCCCAACTTTCTTAAATTTTCTCATGTGGGACTATAATGTGTATTTATGTTTTGCAGGCAACGTGCCAGCTCATGAGGCATTGGATTCAAGCGTGCAAACGCCCTGTGACAAGTCTGAAATATGGGATGCAATGCGTCGTTGTGCTTTTGTTTAGACTTAATCAATAAAATGTATATAAAAGAATTTTCTTTAAAATTTGAAAATATCAAAAGATGTGGCTTAGTAAGGGGTCGAGTCCAAGGGAGGTTGCACAAATAATTTCCTTATATATATATATATATATCAAGACATCAATTTTTTTAGGTCACTAAAATGAAGCAACAAGAGAATTATATGAAATGAATTGCATTTTCAAATTATAAAGACAGACAAAATCAAAAAACATCTACTATAATGTTCTTAATAAGACTTCTCTTCTTCTATTTTCTGTGTAAACTTCTTATCAGACATATATTTTGTTCTTTATCAACTATATCAAGAATATTAATTTCCTGATTAAGCTTCTAAATTGATTTATCGAATTTTATTTTCCACAGAATCTTGAATTCAATGTAAAAAATTTTATTAAATGTTTTATTTTATCTTTCTTAGTCTTTTTAAATGTGTTTGTCATTGTCTTAATATGACTTAGGAATTAATCTCTCTGTTTCACAAAATAATGCAGAATTTACATGTAATGATGCTACTGTTTTTATCGTGATATGTGAAATAGTAGATTACTCAATCTACATCCAGAGAGATTAAATAAAAATCTAATTGACAAAATGACTTTGTTGTTTTAAAATTCACAGCGGAATAAAAAAGAAACAAGACTAAGACTAAAACAGAAGAAATTTCATTTATTACTTTTTTTAGGCTTTTCTTTCTGAGAAAAATAACTCTCTTGAAATCAGAGAACAATCATAAAGCGATTCAGACTTGAAATTGAATTAAACTCATTGATTAAGCTGATAAAGCATCTGAAAAATTATTAGTAACAACTTCAAACAATCAACATACAAGAAGAATATTAAGAAAGAAAGATTCAATTAAGATTCAATTCGAAATTGAGCTTGAATCGAGCTCACGAACTAAACTAAGAAAGGATCTTAAAAAAAGTACTGAGTGACAATTTCGAACAATCAAAGTAAAAAAAAGAATAAGACTGAGGAATTATTCAATTCAGAAGAGAGTGAAAGAAAAGAAAAGAAAATGAAAGAAACAATCTGAAAAATATATCGTATCTAAACCTAATCACGCAAATAGGATTGCGTCATTAGAAAAGGAGAAACTAAATCTATTTGAATGCTAATGACTTACAGATGGATCTCCTTCCCTGATGTGTCCTCCAGGTTGAGCTTCCTCGGGAGGGAAATCAAGAACGAGCTCTCCAATGTCTTCCTCTTCCTCTTAATGCATTTCAAAATCGCGATGCCCCCCTTTTGTGAATTTGTTATGTCCTTTAGTGCGCATCGCTCCGTACGCGCGTCTGTGCTGCATGCTGTGATTTGTCGGCCTCTTGTCTTCCTCCATCTGATTGGCAGAGGACAACTTGTGTGTCTTCATCTCGTACCCCACAGGTGAGCTAACTGTTAACTGTGTACACATCGTTGTGTACACAACCTATTGCTTCTCTGTGTGATTGGTTCATACCCGTCACGTGCGACTCCTGTCCACAGTGCTTCGAAAATCCATCAGTAACAACAGGCCCATTAAGGGCATTAGTAAAATGAATTGAAATTAAAAGAACTTTATGAAGGTACTTATTGCTGTGTAAAAAAAAAGATTATTTCCTTTAACGTAAATGCGATATAAAAGTGGTGAATTATCTTGTCCAACAGTGGCTATTAAGGTAATTATTTCTTAGAGTAATTATTCTTAAAATTTCTCATAACAGCCCTAATTATTTGTAACTAACTCCTCCATTTTCAAGTGCAATGAAAGTGTTTATTCCAGGCATAACACCATGATAACATGCAAAATAATTTTTGATTTAAGACATGCAATGACCCAAATGCAAATAAAATGGATGGTTTAGAGTACACTTTTTCCTGTTATCACCCCGCGTTGATCTGGTGGAACCATGTCCACCAGATCTCAATCACAAGCACGTGCAAAATTAGTGAAATCCAACGGCTAGGAATTATTCTCGCGATCAGCAAATCTTGGAGTGACAGGTAGCGCCTTGTGGACGCTCCAATGAAGATCTGACAGTGGAAATAAAGACAAAGGTGGAGCCCGCGTCATGGGGATCATGGCCCACTTCTTCCACATGTGGTGGCTTCATCCGTGACGTCCAATGTCTTAAAAGAAAACAGACGGCTCAGATTAAATCGCAAAATCTCTTTATAAATTTGTGTTCTCTCTTTTACGAAATTTTAACTTTTGATTAAACGTTGAATTGAGCGTCTTTTGAAGAAAATCTTGAGTTCTTCATGAATCCTTGCATTCTAGACTCAATCACACACGGGATTGAGGCAGGAAATTCACGAAAAATTGTGAGAAAAGAGAAGGAAATTTGTCCCCTTGAATGCCGAAAACCATGCGTAGAAAGGAATCGGGGAAATCTACATCAATCAAAGCAATTTAAGGCTCAATCTTCACGTCAATCAGGGTTAGTAGTGTGATACTTTTTGTAATCCTCACTTTCTAAGTCATTTAGAATAGTTTTAGATAGGTAATTAGAGTTTTAAGAAGCAAAAATTCTTCATTTTCCCTAAATTTTATCGCGGATTTTTGCTGATTTCCAAACAAGGATTTCTCCCTAATCTTAAGTCCAATTCTAAAAAATTTGGTTTCATTGTATTCCTTCTTTAGTCAGCTTTTTGTGGATATATTTGCCAATTTTCATTACGGTTTGACCCCTCGATTTGTCTTTTGACCAACTACTATTCAAAATCAATCTAAATTTTGGGCATTGACTTTTGAGGGCTATTACTACAAATCTAGAAGATAAAATTTATCAATTTTGATGTCTTTGTAATCCTCTAATTGTAAGCTTTCTATGCATAGGTGATTTTCTAAAATTGGGTGTCATTTGATTTGTCAATTGAATGATTTTGACCGAAACCCTTATTCTGAGTCATTTTCTGTCTATGGATTTGAAAAATCATAGTAAATCAAATTTGGCTCTAAAATCATGATCTTTATATCATAATTCTCCTCTTTCTCTCTAATTTCTAAAAATATAATTTTTGTAATATTAGCTCATTTTTTCTTCTCTGATTTCACATAAAGTCAAACTAGGGTTAAAGTCAATGCTTCGACTTTGACTTTTGACTTTTCTTCGCCAAAAATTTCTCAAAGTTCTTAAAAACATCTTCTCTCATATATCAGTACTATTCCGATTGATCGTATAGAATATTCCTTTCCTAAAAACCCTAATTAGGCTTAAATTTGACCAAGTCAACTTTTTTTATGAAAGTGAACTGAGTTCTTAGTGGATTTGACGCAATCTTATCACTCTACTTGATTTATGATTTTTAAATTATCGTGAGTTCAAAATTATATCTTTTGACCGACGATCGTGTGTTTCAACACCCGCATGTTTAATCGTTGTCATCGTTCTCGATGATTTCATACTCGCATCACTACTAAATTGAGTGATTAATTAGGGTTTGATAGTTAACCATATCCTAAGTCATTCATGAGTCTCGCACGGATTAGATACTATATGTATATGGTAACCGATGATGGTAGGGTTCCATGAAGGAGTTCTGATATACTCCATATCTTCCCAGAGCACGTGATGTAGCTTGGCACACACTGGGCTGGCGACTCAATCGGCCGATTGGGTTAAATCGATCTTTAATCAATTAATTTATATATTAATATATTTAATTGATAAAGAAGACCATAAATATTATTGGGTTGATGGAGTCATTAACTGATGAGATATATGGACTTAGAGGGTCACACACATAAGGTCAATATGCGTTAATGGATATAAACATAAATATAAGGGTTTTTATAAAAAATTCACATTCCCAAAGTCTATAAATAGGGGAGAACAACTATAATAAGGGTGCCCATGCAAGCCTAGTGGAAAAATCTCCCCTCTCTTCTCTTCCTCTCATGATGACGAGTGTTCAAGAGGAGATTCAATCGTCCATAGACTGTGCTAGATATAGCTAGAGATGAGACACTTGAACGGTTTGAAGAACTCCTTCAAATGATCCTTGTAAGTACGAATTTTATGATATGCTAGACGATCCTATCATCTAGAATAGATGATGAGATCATCCATTATTGGTGCTTCAACTTTGTTGAATGTTTTGATTCAATGTCTTCGGCTACAATTGATATTTTGGTAAAAAATTCTAGAAAGCTTGTCGAGCCTCGGATCTCAACATAGTCTAGTCGATGGAGTCAAGTGAGTGATGGTGGGAAGGATCAATGAAGAGCACCATTAAGATGGAGATCCAGCTGCCATATTTGGTGTGTGAGTTCAAGGTGTCCTCTCCATTAATTTAGATAGCAGGATGGTAGGAATCAGCGTTTTTAACATAGAGCTTGGTGTCGTTGAAGAGTTGCCATGGTCCAATTATTAGGAACCCTAATCCGGGACCCACATGGCACATGAGAAAACCCATGCACCGGAGATGTGAATTGTGAAGTGGAAACCTCCCCGTCATAATCATGGACCCACATCTCCCAGACAAAGGCAGAGGAAGCAAGGTGCTCATTACCACGCGCTAGCGTGAAGTTGCCGACGTGGCAGATCCAGATCAAGCCACCCAAGCCTACGAGCTTCGATTCCTTAACAAGGAGGAAAGCTGGGAGCTCTTCCTTAGCAAGGCGATTCCCATAGAGAAGGAAAGGAGTGCCTGCACGAGGAGGCTCAAGGAGTTAGGAGAGCAGATGGCTGCCAAATAAGGCGGCTTGCCGCTTGCGTTGGTCGTCATGGGAGGTTTACTGTCGCAGAAGCAACCATCGATAGCAGAGTGGGAGGTGTCCGGAAGCATGGTCTGGCAATACGGAGACGAAGGCAAGAATGGCATGAGAATCCTGGCCCTGACCTACGCAGACCTGCCGTACGATTTAAAATGGTGCTTCTTCTACCTTTGCGCCTTCCTTCCCCGAGGACTACCAGATAGAGTCTGATCGGCTGATCGGGCTGTGGATCCCAGAGGGCTTCATAGCGGAGAGAGGAGATGAGCTGACGCTGGAAGAGACGGCAGAAATCTAGCTGGAAAAGCTCATAGAAAGATCCTTGGTTCACGTCGTCTTTCGGAACCCTGACGACGGCGTCATTCGCTGCAGGGTACACGATCTCCTCCGCGAGCGATGCATTTCAGAGGCGAAACAAATCTACTTCAGGTCGGTGTGCCTGGGGAGGAGACCTCTCCTGCCAGAGTCCCTTCGGCGCCTCTCTGTAATTACTGAACCAAAGGAGACCATCTCCTGGCTAAAGTCTGCGCCGCGTCTGCGGGCCTTGCTGGGCTTCAACTTCCGCTTTGGTTCTTCCATGAATCTCTCTGATAGGGGGGCTGAGGCTGATCAGAGTGATCAACCTGGATGGGGCAACAAACCTCAAGGTGCTGCCCAAGGAGATCGGAGGCCTCGTCAATCTGCGCTACCTAGGCTTCCGGGACACTAGTATAGAGTCTCTCACCAAGACGATAAAAAAACCTATCTCGCTTGCAGTTTCTCGATGTCTGAAATGACGAGCTTGAGTGGGAGACAGAAATTCTCCGGCAAGTGTGGGAGATAGAAACTCTCCGGCAAGTGCTTTTTTTCCAATGAATGCAAAGCTTCCTGATATGGTCCAATGCCGCTGAAGATCTCTTCAGGTTCTGTCTTCTGCAAGGGCCGGCAACTGGATGAATGGCAGCTTACACAACATGAAAGATATCCAGACTCTAGAACTATGTGACATCATTGCCTATTATCACGCTGGATTTCCACCGTCTCTTCCAGCGTCAGCCCAACTCCTCTCTCCGCTATGAAGCCCTCTGCGATCCACAGCCTGATCAGCCGATCAGACTCTATCTGGTAGTCCTCGGGGAAGCTGTAGAGGTAGAGGAAGCACCATGCTTCCGAACACCTCCCACTCTGCTATGGACCCTTGATTCTGCGACAGTAAACCTCCCATGACGAACAACACAAGCGGCAAGTTGCCACATTTGGCAGCCATCTGCTCTCCCAACTCCTTGAGCCTTCCCGTGCAGGCACTCCTTTCCATATCTATGGGAATCGCCTTGCTAAGGATGAGCTCCAAGATTTCCTCCTTGTTAAGGAATGAGAGGTCGTTGGCTCAGGGTGGCTTGATCTGGATCTTCCGCGTCGGCAACTTCACGCTTGCGCGCGGTGATGAGCACCTTGCTTCCATTGCCTTCGTCTGAGAGATGTTTCCCAACGATCCGCCAGACTTCGGCGTCCCACACGTCGTCCATGACGATCAGGTAGGTCTTCCCCAGGAGCAAGTCGTGCAGGCGCGACTCCAGCATGGTCTTCTCCATCTTATCGTATTCCTCAATTTCTCCCGGGGAGATCTGGCGAAGCAAATCCCTGAGAAGCTTCACGTCCTTGTAATCCTGGGAAACATTAATCCAGAATGCGCAGCCGAAGCGGCTCCGATTTTGCAGCCGAGGATCTTTGAACACCTTCATGGCCAGGGTAGTCTTCCCCAAGCCTCCCATCCCTACGATCGAGACAGCCGACCGCCGCTTTTCCCTCTTCGGGTCAAGGAGATGGAGAATAGCTTCCTTCTCACCTTCCATGAGGACGACATGGGAGGAGTCCGAGGCGTGAAAAGCGGGGGCCCTCCGCCGCGCAATCGCCTCGTCGAAGTCCCTCCTTTCCCCGCGATCGTCGGTGAGAGCTGTGATTTCCGTATCCGGCTGCTCTCTCCATGATATTCTTAATCTATTGCTTGAGCTCTTTGATCTCAAGCCCAGAATTATGGCAACGGATCAGAGCGTCGGGCTTTAACTTGCTGAAGAAGTCGCGGCGCCGTCCCATCCTTGGATGGCGAAGGATCTGTCGTGTGCGGCTTTCCTGACAAGTTTCACCCAGTTTTGGACCACATTGTTCCCGCCACGTGCCTCGGCATCCGCGTCTTGCAAGAAGCTCTCCGTCTATGTGAGCTCTTGCTTCAGATCTTCGGCTTGCTGCCCAACACTCCCCAGGAAGAGAGCTTCGTTGATGATGGCGTCACCGATTTTTTGTATGCATAGCTTACGACAGCGCCACCCATGGCTTCTCACTTCTCGCGTCTCACTTCTCACGGAGGAAGAACTGACCAACTCTTCTTGGGGATCTTCGTCTGCCTCAGAGTGTGGAGGGAAATCTCGATCGGGGAGAGAGAGAGATAGGAGCAAGCCACCTTCGCCATATCTCATTGGATCAGCTGCCGTTGTGACTGCTGGCTTAGACGGTGACAGAAAGAGAGGGAGAGAGAGAGTGAGAGAGAGAGAGAGAGAGAGAGAGAAGGAGAGAGAGAATATTCGGTCAAAATTATTGTTTCTGACCCAATAATTCACTTGTAAGCCCAGTTTCTTTTCTAACCCTGATTTCTTTTCTAATAAAAGTTTCTCATCTAATCTAATCAACTTTCTAACCCTAAATTCTTTTTCTAACCCTAATTCCATTTCTAAGCCCAGTTTCTTTTCTAACCCTGATTTCTTTTCTAAGAAAAGTCTTTTATCTAACCTAATCAACTTTCTAGCCCTAAATTCTTTTTCTAACCCTAATTTATTTTCTAGCCTTGCTTCCTTTTCTACCTCCAAATTAATTTTCTAACCATTACTTATTTTCTAAATCTGATTCCTTTTCTACTGGTTATTTCATTTTCTAACCTTTATTTTTTTCTAAACCTAACTTTTTAAATCATACCAAATTCTTTAAAAACCCTAATTTGTTTTCTAACCCTACTGGCTTGTCTAGCTTTGAAAGTTTTCTTACCTAATTTTTTCTAATGCTAGTTTCTATTTGAATCGTAATTTCTTTTCTAATCCTAGTTTCTTTTCTAACTTCAATTTTTTTGAAACCTTGTTTCTTTGCAAACCCTAATTCTGTTCTATACAAGTTTATCTTTTAAACCTAATTTCGTATCCATTCATAATTTCTTTTCTAGCCCCAATATTTGATTTAATCCTAGTTTCCTTTTGAAAGCAAAGTTCTTTATATACCAAATTTTGTTCCAATAAGTTTCATTTCTACTGATTAGTTTCTTTGTAACCATTAAGTTTTTTCCTACCCTAATTTATTTTCTAGCGGTCATTTTTTTCCAACCCTAATTTATTTTATAACTTACATTCTTTTCTTATCCTAATTTCTTATCTATCAATAATTTCTCTTCTATTCCCAATTTCTTTTAAAATGTAAACCTCTTTTCAATCCCTAACTTACCCTTAAACTTATTTTTCAACATTAATTTCAATTCTAACCCCCACTTCTTGTCTAACCTGAATTTCTTTTCTTACCCTGATTTTAATTCTAATAAAAATTTCTTGTCCAGCCATAATTAATTTCTAACCATAATTTTTTTACAACCCTTATTTCTTTCTAACCGTTATCTATTATTTCAACTGAAATTTTCTACCCTAACCTTAATTCCTTTTCTAAATCTAATTTCTCTTCAAACCTTAATTTCAATTCACACCCTAATTTTTTTCATAACCCTAGTTAATTTTTACCCCTACTTTCTTTCCCACCTAGTTTTCTTTTCCAACCCTGATTCTTTTCTTACTCTTATTTACATTCTAACTGTAATTTCTTTTCTAACGATTATATTCTTAAACCTGAATCTCTTTTCAAACCATTATTTCTTAAATTATTGTCATAGGGTAACTTCTATTTTTTACCATTTATATTTTCAAACCCCAACTCTTTTCTATTCCTAAATTATTTTATAAAACTAGTTTCTTTTACAGCCCTCATTACATTTCAAACCCTAGTTTTTTCATTGACCACAGTTTCTTTTTCAATTCAATTCTTTTAAAAATCTAAATTTTCTAATGTTAGATTCATCCTTAATTTTAAATTCTTTTTTAAACATTAATTTCATTTTCTAACCATAGTTACTTTTATAACCCTAATTTGTTTAACCGTGAAGTCTTTCCTAGCCCTAGTTATGTTTTAATTTTGATCTCTTTATTTCTAGCCCTAAATTTTTTCCTAACCCTAATTTCTTTTCTAACTCTAATTTCATTTCCATTCTTGATTTCATTGCTAATCATAATTTCTTTTCTTACCCTACTTTTTTTGTATCCTTCTTGTCCTGCCCTAATTTCTTTTTAAAACCTTATTTGTATTATTTTTAACCCTAATTACCTTAACAATCCAAATTTTTTCTTGCCTTGAATTATTTTTCAATAAAAAATCTTATTTAAGCTATAATTTTTCTAACCATAATTACATTTTCAAACCCTAATTTCTTTTCAATGTTAGTTTCATAACAAACTCAATGTAATTTTCTCACCCTAATTTCCTTTCTAACTAACTTTACTTCCTTTCTACCCATTTTTCATCCCTAACACTCATTTATTTTCTAAGCTTAATTTTTTCTAACCTTAGTTTCTTATATCACCTTGATTTTCTGTTTTAGCCCTCATTTCTTTTCAAACACTGATTGTTTTTCTAACCCCAGTTGCTTATCTAACTCCAATTTCCCTTTCTATATGTAATTTATTTTCTAACTCTGGTTTATATTAGAATCATAATCTCTTATCCTACTCGAGATTCTTTTTTAACATCAATGTATTTTCTAAACCCTATTTTCTCCCAAATTCTTTTCTAACCTGAATTTCTTTTTAAGCCCAATTTCATTTACATCCATAATTTCTTTCCTATGCCCAATACCTTATCTCATTGTGATATTATTTTTAATCAGAGTTTTTTTCTAACCCCAATTTTCATTTAACAAGTTTTTTGTCCCCCTTTTTTCTTATTTAATTTATTTTCTACGCCTAATTTCTTTTCTAACCGTAATTTCCTTTCAAACCCTAATTTCTTTTCTAACTCTCAATTCTTCTCTGACCCTAGTTTCCTTCCTAATCATTTCTTTTGTAACCCTAATTTATTTTCTAACTCTTTTTTTTATCCCTAATTTCTTTTCTACCCTTGTTTTCTTTTCTTACCCTACATTTTTTGTAATAAAAAAATTTTTTTCCACCGGAATCTCCGCTGCCGACGAAGTTCGCTGAAGCGCAACCCATCCTCTTCACTGTGGGGCAGGTTTCCTAAGCTTATGATCGCGGCAAAAGGAAGTCTTCTTGACATATCAAGTTTCATATGGCTAAGCCGAGGCCGAAAGCGCCGTCGACAGCTGGACGCGTCCGCCGACGTCACCGCCGGCAACGGCAATTTTCATCCTCTCTTATCATCATTCTTTTATTTCATAGCGTTTCTTAATTTTGTTCCAAACGACTTGACATTCTATCCAGATTTCTTTTTCTAGATATTGTTTATTATGAAAACGTCTCAAGGTCGCCGGAATTTGCGTCTCAAATCCGGCGATCGTGACGTCTTTCCTCCGATTTCACAATTGAATTCGGGCTGACGTCAGTTGGCCCACTCAGGATTACCTGCTAGTAAGAGGAACTCAGTGCCGGATTTACCAGACAAGATTGAGTTGAAGACGCTCCGGAACTTCCAAGGATAAAAATCTATAGCCCGATCAATTCCAAGTTATCAAAAGATCCCTCAAAGAATCTTATCAACCATGATTTCGAACATCAAGTATGATAATAATTATTCATTATATATTTTAGGAACCTGACTTTTCTAACTGGATTTCTTCAGTTCGATTTCCGGTACCGTATTTCGAATCTTTATTTTTTTGAAAAAGAAAAAGCTTCAGTAGAATATTCTTGCAATATTGTACGAAGCTCCGAAAAATCTGAATTTTCCAAGGTACGTTCTTAGCATCCCTGTGATCGACCCGGTAGTTTCTCCCAATTTTCTGAGCTTCAATCCATCATCAAACGATTTACTTTCTTTGGAAAGTAAATGCGGAGATTAGAAATTAAAGAAACTCCGGTTTATAAATTTTAAAATTTGATCGATCTAAAAACAACGACTTGGTTGCATCATTTTCTATTCCCATTTTCTTTCTAACCATCATTTCTGTTCGAACCCTAATTCTTCATTGACCCTAATTTCTTTTCCAAGCCTAATTCCTTTTATCAACTGAATAAATAAAGATATAGCGAGGGATGGGAAATAACAGAGAGGGAGGGCGAGATATGGGAAATAGTGAGAAAAAAGAAAGTGGGAGAGAGATTAGATCAAGCGAGGGCTGGGGAGAGAGAGATGATATCAAGCGAGGACTGGGAAGAGAGAGATGATTGCAATGCCTCGTTGTCGCCTAAAGGATGCTCTTACGTTCACGTGTTACTCTGTAATCGTCACCACTTCCAGCCGTCTCTTTACCGGTGAAATCACCCCCCGAGGGAGAGAGAGAGAGCGCTGAATGGCGGACTTCGGAGATGATAGAAGCGGCGAGAAGACAGCATCGGAGCCCACGCATGAGAAGAGCTACACAACCAGAGCTTGGGAGAGAGGACGGAAGATGGTCAAGACGATGGTGGCGGTAGGATTGGCTATCTCATCCGCGCCTATCCTAGTTCCTCCACTCCTCCTCGCTTCAACTCTGAGCATCGCTTTTGCTGTCCCCTTTGGAGTCTTCCTTGCTGGGTACTCTTGCACGGAGAAAATCATGGCCTCTCTTCTCCCGCCTCCCAAGGTTTGTCACTCATGACCCACTGCTATTTATTTTTTCAATTTAAAACAGTTTCAAACTGGTAATTTCGTGCTATTTTATTTGAATTCATTCTAATGGTCATTTTCTATATTAAATAAATGGGTAACGTCTACAAAAAATGAATGTTTTTCTTCATTGAATGGGCTTTAATTATTTTTAATAGATTTATTTTTTAATTTCCCATTTTCCCTGTTATATTTTTATGTGACGAGCACTTGCCTTGATATCTTGGATTAAGGGTCAAACTTAGTTTCCTCGTTCGCACAGGATTTTCATAGAGAGAAAGAGATATGGAAGGAAATTGATGAAATCCAGATGATAGTGGGCGTGGAGAAGAATCCAGAGCTCAATTATGCCGTGGAAGTCCAAGATTTGTATATGTTTCTCGGCATCGAATCTCCAACCTCACCTGATGATTCTTTCTATCTGAAGAACGTTGAAGACCAGATCCATTTCCTTAAATCTATAATTGGAGTGAAATAAAGGCAACCGAAGAATTTCAGTTAATTTTAAAGATAATTATTATATTCTCTTGTTACTTCTTATTTAACTGGCATACAATCATAGATTATTTAATTTCTTATTTAAAGAAAAAAATTTATAAAAAAAGAGTTTGATTTTGAAAGATATGAATTTCTTAAGTTTTAAAGAATTTTCTAAAAATTTATGAATTTATTTTGAGTATATTTAAGTAAAAATAAAAAAATAGGACTACTAAGGGCGGTTGACGTGGTGAAGTTTTGGGGGTGGGGGGCTGAAGCAAGCATATGCAGCAACACATGGCATCAACGCAGGGTTTCAAACTGCATGCACGTGGCCATTGCATTGCACTTGATTAAGGAGAGATAGTTTTGATTAAGGTGCCCTAGTGGGCCAAATTAGTATCGCAAATACAATTTAAATAAATAGTATCATAACACTTCAAATTTGATCCATGAAGTACTAATGGGCCAAATTATCAATATTTGAAGGTTCAGAAATTTGAGTGGGATAAGATCCTTTGAGTGTCAACTTGTTGAAATTTTGTTTGTGCTTACTCATGTTGACCACAAAAGGGAGTAGGAGATGCTTGGCTCATCATAAGTCAATTAAACTTTTGATCATAATTCATTCCTCTATCTATTTGATTATGCATAGGCCGATCTACTGTTTAGTGATCTTGGTCATGATCTTGGTCTATGATGTTAACTAGTCTCAGCTACCTTTTCAATCAAGACTAGGGCATCTTAAACATAATTATCCTCAAAGTCTCTGCCATTAACCACATCAAGATGACTCTTCTATTCAAAACTTAATCCATCAATTTAATACTCAAGGAAGAGTTCTAAACCACTAATGAGCTCTATTCTTAAGGGTGAATGGAAAAGGTCTTATTCTTGATATCATTTATCTTATTGATTGGATTGTAGGGGATCGGGGACATAATTATCCCTCGATCTAAGAAATCATCAAGATGAGGATGAAATGATCTCTCCTTTTTCATGCACTAATTTAATAGGTAGATTCAAAAAAAGAAATCACAATTTTATTTTGAAAAAAGAAATAGTCCGAGAACTATTTCCCTCAGATTAAATCACAATTTTATTTTGAAAGGGGACATGCTTGAGGTCTCCACACCCATCTACAGCGACATACTCTTCGTTGTAATCCTCTTCGCTTTGGCGTCAGTCTGACCATAAGTCCCAGCGCTCCAATGACTTCTCCATTCAGCTAGATCCTTCAATCTTTGGGGGATCGTCTCTAGTCTCCAGCAGTTGGAGATTTTGAGTTTTTGGAGGCATGGCATGGCTCCATACTCAGCAGTCATTCTCTCCAGCTGGTCGAGGCATTCTAGGTTTAGTTCCTGCAGCTGCCTAAACTCGTCTCCGCGAAAATTCATCCATCTCCACCAACCGCATACATTTCTCTTCAAAGTGAGGAACCTCAGTTCAGAGAGCTGGCCAAGAGAAGGCAATGGATCCCGGTGGAAATGAGAGTCAACAAGCTCAAGATAGGTGAGACCCGCAGGCCACGCGTAGTCGAGCTCAAGTCCCTCACGCTCAAGCGATGTTCTCTTTACTGGCCCATTTAGGACTAATGTGCGGAGTAGATGGAGGCCTGAGAGTGTCAAAGCTGTCCACGGGATCGACGAGCCTTCAAGTTTTAAAAACTTGAGGCGCGAGAACTGAGGCAAATTCAAAGAGAGCACCTCATGATGAAAGGCATCAATGTGCAATATTTCCAGAGTTTCGATATCCTTCACCTTGTGCAAGGTGTCATCCATCCAGTTGCCGGCAAATGCCCCACGCAGAACCTGAAGAGACCTCCAGCGGCATTGGACCCTATTAGGAAGCGATGCCCCCACTGAAAAAAACACTTGCCGGAGAGTTTCTATCTCCCTCACAGCGCTTGTCATTTTCTTCATCGGCGTACGTTGGACATTAAGAAACTGCAATCGAGATAGGTTTTTTATTGTCTCGGGGAGCGAGTCTATCCATGTGCCTTCCAAGCCTAGGTAGCGGAGATTGACGAGGCCTCCGATCTCCTTGGGCAGCACCCTGAGGCTTTTTGCATCTCCCAGGTCGATCACTCTGATCAGCTTTAGCCTCCAAATAGAAAGACTCATAAAAGTATCATCTGTGAAGTTGAAAGCCAGAAAGGCCCGCAGACACGGCGCAGACTTGAGCGGGGAGATGGCCCCCTCTGGTTCAGTAATTACAGAGAGGCGCCGAAGAGACTCTGCCGGGAGAGGACTCCTCCCCCGGCACACTGACATGAAGTCGATTTGCTTCGCCTCTGAAATGCATAGCTCGCGGAGGAGATCGTGTACCCTGCAGAGAACGATGCCGTTAAAGGGTTCCCGAGAGACGACGTGAACCAAGGATCTTTCTATGAGCTTTTCCAGCTGGACTTCTGCCGTCTCTTCCAGCGTCAGCCCATCTCCTCTCTCCGCTATGAAGCCCTCTGCGATCCACAGCCTGATCAGCCGATCGGACTCGATCTGGTAGTCCTCGGGGAAGGCGCTGAGGTAGAGGAAGCACAATTTTAGATCGTACGGTAGGTCTGCGTAGCTCAGGGCCAGGATTCTCATGCAGTCCTGGCCTTCGTCTTCGTATTGCCAGACCATGCTTCCGGAGACCTTCTCCCACTCTGCTGTGGACCGTTGCTTCTGCGACAGTAAACCTCCCATGACGACCAACGCAAGCGGCAATCCGCCGCATTTGGCAGCCATCTGCTCTCCCAACTGCTTGAGCCTCCCCGAGCAGGCACTCCTTTCCTCCTCTCCGGGGATCGCCTTGCTAAGGAAAAGCTCCCAGCTTTCCTCCTCGCTGAGGAATCGGAGCTGGTAGGCTCGAGTGGCTTGATCTGGATCTGCCGCGTCGGCGACTTCACGCTTCCGCGTGGTGATGAGCACCTTGCTTCCATTGCCTTCGTCTGGGAGATGATCCCCAAAGATCCGCCAGACTTCGCAGTCCCACACGTCGTCCATGACGATCAGGTAGGTCTTCCCCTGGAGTGACTTATACAGACACCTCTCCAGCATGGTCTTCTCCATCGTCTCAAATTCCTTTTTTCTTTCCGGGTCGATCTCGCAAAGCAAATCCTTGAGAAGCTTCACGTCCTGGTAATCCTGGGAAACATCAATCCAGAATGCGCAGCCGAAGCGGCTCCCATCTTGAATCCGGGGATCTCTGAACACCTTCTTGGCCAGGGTAGTCTTTCCCAGGCCTCCCATCCCTACGATCGAGACCACCGACCGCCGCTTTTTCCTCTTCGGGTCGAGGAGATGCAGAATAGCTTCTTTCTCAGCTTCCATGAGGACGACATGAGAGGAGTCCGGGGTGTGAAGAGCGACGGCCCTCCGTCGCGCAATCGCCTCGTCGACGGCCCTCCTTTCCCGGCAATCACTGGGGAGCGATGTGAGTCCGTATCCGGTCGCGCTCTCCTTGATATTCTTAATCCTCTGCTTGAGCTCTTCGATCTCCATCCCAGAATTATGGCGACGGATCAGACCACAGGGCATTAACTTGCTGAAGAAGCCGCGGCGCCGGCGCATCCATGGCTCAGATCCTTGGATGGCGATGGATTCGATCAGATCTTCAGCCTCGTGTGCAGCTTTCCTGACACGTTTCACCCAGTTTTCGACCAATTTGTTCCCGCCCCGAGCCTTGGCATCGGCGTCTTGCAAGAAGCTCTCCATCCATGTGAGCTCTTCCTTAAGATCTTCGGCTTGCTGCCTGACACTCCCCAGGAAGAGAGCTTCGTTGATGATGGCGTCGCCGATTTTCTGAATGGCATAGCTTACGACAGCGTCAGCCATGGCTTCTCACTTCTCAGGGAGGGAGACCGGGCCAACTCTTCGTGGGGATATTCGTCTGCCTCAAAGCATGGAGGCTAATCTCGATCGGGGGGAGAGAAAGAGAGAGAGATGGGGGAGAGTGCGAGAGAGAGCCATCTTCGCCGTCTCTGATTGGATCGGCTGTCGTTGTGACCCGCTGGCTTAGAAGGTGACAGAAAGAGAGAGAGAGAGAGAGAGAGAGAGGGAGATGGGGAGAGAGAAGAGGGGGCCACTTTCGCCGTTGGATCAGCTGGGTCAGAAGAGAGAGAGAGGAGGCCACCAGCGCAACACCTTTGCCGTCTTCCATTTGATCAGCTGTCGTTGGTGACAGAAAGAGAGAGAGGGAAATGGAGAAAGAGAGCGGAAACTTCCGCCGCCAAGAGCCGGTGGACTTCCATGCCTTGGCCCCGCTTCTTTTCTGGCTCTGATTTCTTTTCTAATCAAAATCTCTCGTCTAACTTCTTTTTCTAACTCTAATTTTCTAACCTTTATTTTTTTCAAGGGCAATTTAATTTTCTAACCCTGATTTCATTTCTAACCCTCTCTTTTCATTTAATTTCATTTAATTTTCTCTCTGTCTATATCTTTGCCTCTCTTTCACTCTCTCTCTCTCTCTCTCTCTCTCTCTCTCTCTCTCTCTTTTTCTCCCTATCTATCTCTCTCTCTACCAAGCGCTCAGTCTCTCCCCCTCCTCTCTCCCCCTGCGCGAGCGCTCTATCTCTCCCTCTCTATCTGCTCTCTCTCTGCACTCTGCTCTCATCCTCCAAGCCTTTCACACTCAGCCCTCTCTCCCTCTCTCTCTCTCTCTCTCTCTCAATGCACTCTCTGCTCTCTCCATCTCTGTCTTTCTCTCTCTCAGCTCTCTCTATTTGTCTCTACCCTCCCCCTCTATTTCTATATACATGGTGCTCTTTCTCTCTCTCTTTCTATCTCTCTGCTCTCTTTGCTCTGTCCCTCTGTCTTCTTGTTTGCGTTCTATATTTCTCTCTATTTCTCTCCCTATCTCTCTCTGCTCTCCATGCTCACCCTGCGCTCTCTCTCTCTCTCTCTTTCTCTACGGTATCTGCCCTTTATCCGCAATTTTGCTCTCTTATTCCCTCTCTATGTATATATATGTGCTCTTTGCTCACTCTTCTCCCTCTCTTTTCACTCTCTCTCTCTCTCTCTCTCTCTCTGTGCATCCCTCTCTATCCTTGGGATTACGTCCGTCAACGCTTTATGTTGATTGGAGGCACCTGCACGAAGAACTATTCTGAGAGGTCTAAATATTTATATTTATAACTATATTCATCTATATGCATAGAAACATTTATATTTATACTATTTTTATAAATGTATACGCATTATATGTATACCTAGTTTAAGTATATTTATATAAATATCTATATTTATTTACGTATTTAAATACATGGACGTACATAAAAGCATATAGTTTATGGATGCATATACATACATGTACATGTCAAAAGATATAGTTTATGTACATCTATTAAATGTCAATAAATATCATTCATTTGGATATTTTTATCAATATGTGCATGGACATGTTGGGACATTTTTATCATTTGGTAATTTTTGAAAAAAAAAAGTTGGGAAAAAGATCCGATCTGAAATGTACTGCACTTTAAAGATGACATGGTGGGTTTGGATTGGCTCCACCTCAGCTGAGTTGACGAGAGACAAGGCATCGTTGCACATGTTGGATTGTAATTCAAATCATATCCATGCCAATAAAGTCTCACCATGAAAAAAATGATAGCAAAAAAACATTGAGAGACTTTTTTTCCTGAGATCTGATTACTTGGGTGAATAGATCATCCATTTCCGTACACATTAAGCTCAAGAACTCCATCAAAGCCCCCAAAATATTTTATTCATCCATTTCATGCATTGACATTTTGAATATATTTTATTCTATAATATTTCAAGGTAAATTGCTTTTAAATTGATGGAAATGTTTTTACTAAGTTTTGCTGAAATTTTTGTAGAATTTGTCGCTAATTTGGATGTCAAATTATTGAAGCTCTAAAAATGAAGAAACATATTAAAATTAAAAGAATAATTTTGTTAGCTTGGGGAAACCGACCTCCTTGACACATCCGCGAGGATTCCGTGGATTCGTATTCTCCTTGCCCTCATCGTTTCATCTTAAGTTCATCAGTAACCACTGTCTCCAGAACGTGCCACGTACTCCGTCGTTTGGAAATAGCTTGAAATAGCTTGGAGTTTAAAAGAGAATATGATAAGCAAGCAAAATCACAGTGTAGACCTTCGTCTCTGGAAATAAGCTCATTGGATAACGTTAAACCCGGCATTAACCCTCTTTTCTTGAGCCAGAAAATAGCGCAGAAGCTTCCGGAGAAAAAAATACCTTCCACGCAAGCAAACGCGACGATTCTTTCAGCGAAAGAATCGGAGGAGTTGATCCACCGAAGGGCCCAATCTGCTTACTGCATCACACAGGGGATCGTGTCCATGGCGCGGAAGATTTGTATATATTTCTCGGCATTGAACCTACAACCTCACCTGATGATTCTTTCTATCTTGAGAACGTTGAAGACCAGATCCATTTCCTTAAATCTATAATTGGGGTGAAATAAAGTCAACCCAAGAATTTCAGTTTACATATTTGCTTATGCAATTTTAGGATTTTAAGTTATATTCCTCCGTTCATCTTCTCTTTCTTTCTTTTTTTTGAGAAAAGGAAGAGGTGCCCTCTAGAAATGGGCACCCCCATCCGTTCATCTTCTCTTGAAGATTCTAAAAGGGTCTTCAAATAGGGTTTCTAGAAGCACTGTTAACATGGTAATTTCCTATTTGAAAAATTGCTTTTATTATTGGCAAGTTGATGTTATTTTTATTAATTCACTAAATGGAGAAAATTGGTGCTTGAAAAAGGGAAAAAGAAACATATCTTGAGAAAACATGCTGGGGCCACACCAGCATGAAGGCCGAATCCTAACCTCATTTGCATGACAGACTAGCGGGTTTCTAAGCAAGAAGAGACTCTTATCAAAAATGGTTCTTTGTTTTCTAGATTTGAAGCTATCATGCGGCAAGTGCGATCACTTTCTATGCAGGAGACAGAAGACGGCAAGGAGTCATTAAATTGACCGGGAGATTTATCATGCCTATAAGTAGAGGCATCCTCCTCCATTTCGAGCAGCGCCATTTGCAAGTCCCTCTCTCCCATTTCTTGGCCCCGGAGGGAAAAGAATACATCAACGTTTGTGAGAATTTTCTTTGGCGCGTTGGGCATATCCCAGCTTTGGAGTCTGCATCTTCTCCCTTGGTGGCTTCTAGAGGAGGCTTGGGGTTGGTTGGGGTTTGTACGTGCCCTATTTGCGAGTCCCTCCTCTTCCCATTTTTTGGTTGTGGAGGAAAAGATACTAGTTCTAGTTGCTTTGGGTTGGTAAGTGTTCATTTGAGGTTCCTATACTTCCCTTTATTTGGTTCACAAGTGGATCAAAGGACTTCTCTTTTGGGTTTTGAGGATTCAAATTGTCTTCCACCCTTCCATGAAATCTTTTGTAATGATGTTATGTAGTGAATCTTTTCTTTTATTACCTTCCTCTATGTCTCTCCTATTCTTCTCTAAGGTTGTAGTGGTGCAGCGAGAGCTGACTATTATATTCTCTTGTTATTTCTTAATTAAATGGAATACAATCATAGATTATTTACTTTCTTGTTTATAGAAAAAATTTATAAAAAAGAGTTTGATTTTGAAAGATATGAATTTCTTAAGTTTTAAAGAATTTTCTAAAAATTTCTGACTTTATTTTGAGTATATTTAAGTAAAAAATAAAAAATAAATAGGTTTACTAAGGGAAGTTGATGTGGTGAAATTTTGGGGGGTGAAGCAAGCATATGCAGCAACACATGGCATCAACTAAGGGTGTCAAATTGCATATAGGTGGCCATTGCATGGCACTTGATTAAGGAGAGATAGTTTTGATTAAGGTGCCCTAGAGGGCCAAATTAGTATGGCTAAGAAAATTTAAATAAATAGTATCAGAACACTTCACATTTGATCCATGAAGTACTAATGGGCCAAATTATCAATATTTGAAGGTTCAGAAATTTGAGTGGGATAAGATCCTTTGAGTGACAAATTCTTGAAATTTTGTTTGTGCTTACTCATGTTGACCGCAAGGGAGAGTAGGAGATGCTTGGCTCATCATAAGTCAATTAGACTTTTGATCACAATTCATTCCTCTATCTATTTGATTATGCATAGGCGGATCTAATGTTTAGTGATCTTGGTCGTGATCTTGGTCATGTTCTACTCTTCTATGATGTTAACTAGTCTCAGCTACCTTTTCAATCAAGACTAGGGCATCTTAAACATAATTATCCTCAAAGTCTCTGCCATTAACCACATCAAGATGACTCTTATATTCAAAACTTAATCCACCAATTTAATACTCAAGGAAGAGTTCTAAACCACTCGTGAGCTCTATCCTCAAGGGTGAATGGAAAAGGTCTCATTCTTAATATCATATATCCTATTGATTGGATTGTATGGGATCGTGGACATAATTATCCCTCAATTTAAGAAATCATCAAGATGAGGATGAAATGATCTCTCCTTTTTCATGCACTAATTTTATGTGTAGATTCAAAAAAAGAAATATTAGGATGAGATTCAAGGTCCCCTTGGTACTCAAAAAATATTGATCACAAATATATTCTACAAAAATAATCAAATAAAGATATTCAAGGCCTAGAACTTTCGTTTGGATGAGTCATTTATGGTCCTAAAAATATTTTTCATTTATCATTTGAAAAGATATAGATTTAAGTCCAAGAACTATGTCCCTCAGATTAAATCACAATTATATTTTGAAAGAAGACATGCTTGAGGTCTCCACACCGACATACTCGACGCTTTCGCTGTAATCCTCTTGGCTTTGGCGTCAGTCTGTCTATTTAAGCGACCATAAGTCCCATAAGTCCCAGTGGTCCAATGACTTCTCCCGCCCAGACTGCATCATAAATTCTGCCAAATTGCCAATGTAACATCCTCCGCATCCTAAAAACTATACTCCCACTCGAAATCTTTCCATTCAGCTAGATCCTCCAATCTTGGGGGTATCGTATTCAGTCTCCAGCAGGCGGAGATTTTGAGTTTTTGGAGGCGTGGCATGGCTCCATCTTCAACAGTCATTCTCTCCACATAGAGAAGGTATTGTAGGTTTAGTTCCTGCAGCTGCTTGAACTTGTCTCTGCAGAATTTCATCTCTTTCCCCCAATTGTACACACTCCACCCCAAAGTGAGGAACCTCAGTTCAGAGAGCTGGCCAAGAGAAGGCAATGGATCCCGGTGGAGATTAGAACTAATGAGCTTAAGATAGGTCAGACTCGCAGGCCATTCGTAGTTGAGCTCAAGGCAGGAGAGACCTCTAAGCGACCCTGGAATATCCTCACGTCTCACTTCCTCAGGACTTGTGCTCTTTATTGGCCCATCAAGGACTAATGTGCGGAGTTGATGGAGGCCTGAGAGTGTCAAAGCTGTCCATGGGATCGACTCGCCTTGAAGGTACAAATACTTGAGGCGCGAGAACTGGGGCAAATTCAAAGAGAGTACCTCGTGATGAGAGGCATTGATTTTCGATATTTCCAGAGTTTTAATATCCTTCACCTTGTGCAAGGTGTCATCCATCCAATTGTTGGCACTTGCCCCACGCAGATCCTGAAGAGATCTCCAGCGGCATTGGACCCTATTTGGAGCCAATGCTCCATATGGAAAAAACACTTGCCGGAGAGTTTCTATCTCCCACACAGCGCTTGTCATTTTCTCGATCTCCGTACAGCGGACATCAAGAAACTGCAAGCGAGGTAGGTTTTTTATTGTCTCGGGGATCGACTTTATACCTCTGCCCGTCAAGCTTAGGTAGTGCAGATTGACGAGGCCTCCGATCTCCTCGGGCAGCACCCAGAGTATTTGTGCCCCTTTCAGTTCGATCACTCTGATCAGCTTCAGCCCCCCGAACAAAGAGATAAGATCCAAAGCCGACTCTATAGTTGAAGCCCAGCAAGGCCCGCAAACGCGGCGCACACTTGAGCCGGGAAATGGTCTCCTCCTCTAGTGGAGTAATCATAGAGAGGCGTCGAAGGCACTCTGGCAGGAGGTGTCTCGTCCCCTGGTACACTGACATGAAGTTGATTTGTTTCGCCTCTGAAATGCATAGCTCGCGGAGGAGATCGTGTACCCTGCAGACGACGTGTTTAGGATTCCGAGAGACGACGTGAACCAATGATCTTTGTATGAGCTTTTCCAGCTGGTTTTCTGCCGTCTCTTCCAGCGTCAGCCCATCTTCTCTCTCCGCTATGAAGCCCTCGGCGATCCACAACCCGATCAGCCGACCAGACTTTATCTCGCAGTCGTCGGGGAAGGCGCTGAGGTAGAGGAAGCACAATTTTAGATCGTACGGCAGATCTCTGTAGCTCAGGGCCAGGATTCTCGTGACGACCGTTCCTTCTTCGTCGTTATCTCGCCAGACATGGGACACCCTCTCCCACTCCTCTATGGACCGTCCCTTCTGCGACAATAAACTTCCCATGACGACCAACGCAAGCGGCAATCCCCCACACCTTTCAGCCATCTGCTCTCCCAACTTCTTGAGCCTCCCCTCGCACTCTCTCCTGTCCTCCTCTCTGGGGATCGCCTTGCTAATGAAGAGCTCCCAGCTTTCATCCTTGTCAAGGAATCGAAGCTGGTAGGCTTGATCGGGATCTGCCGCGCGGGCGATAGTACTACTGCGCGTGGTGATGAGCACCTTGCTTCCATTCTTTTCGTCTGGCAAACAATTCCCGACGTTCCGCCAGACGGCGACGTCCCACACGTCGTCCATGACGATCAGGTAGATCTTTCCCAGGAGCGAGTTTCGCAGGCGCATCTGCAGCATGCCCATCGTCGCGTTTTCCTGGTTTTCCCCCGGGGAGATGTTGCGAAGCAAATCCTTGAGAAGGTTCTCAATCTTGCAATCCTGGGAAACGCCAATCCAGAATCTGTTGGGAAAGCGATTTATTATCTGGGGATCGTCGAGCACCTTCTGGACCAGGGTAGTCTTCCCGAGGCCTCCCGTCCCATAGATCGAGACCACCGACAGCTCTTCCCTCTTCGCGTCGAGGAGCTTCAGAATAGCTTTCTTGTCAGCATCCCTGACGAAGACATGGGAGGAGTTCGAGGCTTCAACAGAGCAGGCCCTCCACCCCGAAATCGTCGCGTCGACCTCCCTCCTTTCCCGCCGATCATCAGGGAGAGCTTTGATTCCGTACCGGTCCGCGCTCTCCATAATATCCTTAATCCTCTTCTTGAGCCCTTTGATCTCAAGCCCAAAATTATGGCGACGGGATCCGAAACTTGCTGATGAATCCGCAGGGCAGGATCATCCCTGGCACATATACTTTGGTGGCGAAGGATTCGATTAGATCTTCAGCATCGTTTGCGGCTTCCCAGACAAGCTTCACCCAGGCTTGGACCGAGTTGTCCCCGCCACGTACTTTGGCATCCGCGTCTTGCAAGAAGTTCTTCATCAATGTGACCTCTCTCTTAAGATCTTCGACTCGCTGCTCGACGCTGTCCAGGACGCGAGCTTGGTTGATGATGGCATCGCCGATTTTCTGTATGACATAGTTTACGCCAGGGATAGCCATGGCTTCTCACTTGTCAGGGAGGAAGACCTGACCAACTCTTCTTGGGGATATTCGTCTGCCTCGAAGCGTGGCGGGTGATCTCGATCGGAGAGAGAGAGCTAGAGAGAGAGATGGGGAGAGAGTGCGAGAGAGAGAGAGAGAGAGGAGGGAGCCACCTTCGCCATCTCTGATTGGATCGGCTGTGGTTGTGATTGGATCAGCTGGGTCAGAAGAGAGACCGAGAGAGAGCGAGAGAGAGTAACAGAATGCGAGAGGCCACCAGCGCAACACCTTTGCCGTCTCCCATTTGATCAGCTGTCGTTGTCTCCCTTAGAAGGTGACAAAAAGAGAGAGGAAAATGGAGAAAGAGAGCGGAGACTTCGGCCGCCAAGAGCCGGCGGACTCCCATTTTTTTCTAACCTTTCTTTTTTTTCAACGGCAATTTAATGTTCTCACCCTGATTTCATTTCGAACCCTCTCTTTTCATTTAATTTCATTTAATTTTCTCTCTGTCTATATCTTTATCTCTCTTTTACTTTTTCTCTCTCTCTCTCTCTCTTTCTCTCTTTCTTTATCTCTCTATCTATCTCTCCCTCAGCGCAAGCGCTGTCTCTCCCTCTCCTCTCTCCCCCTGCGTGAGCGCTCTATCTCTCCCTCTCTATCTGCTCTCTCTCCGCACTCTGCTCTCATCCTCCAAGTCTTTCACACTCAGCCCTCTCTCCCTTTCTTGCTCTCTGCTCTCTCTCTATCTCTCTCAATGCACTCTCTGCTCTCTCCCTCTCTGTCCTTCTCTCTCTCAGCTCTCTCTATTTGTCTCGACCCTCCCCCTCTATTTCTATATACATGGTGCTCTTTCTCTCTCTCTTTCTATCTCTCTGCTCTCTTTGCTCTGTCCCTCTGTCTTCTTGTTTGCGTTCTCTATTTCTCTCTATTTCTCTGCCTATCTCTCTCTGCACTCCATGCTCACCTTGTGCTCTCTCTCTCTACGGTATCTGCCATTTATCCGCAATTTTGCTCTCTCTAATTCCCTCTCTATGTATATATATGTGCTCTTTGCTCACTCTTCTCCCTCTCTTTTCACTCTCTCTCTCTCTCTCCCTCTCTCTCTCTCTCTGCATTCTCTCTCTATCCTAGGAACTACGTCCGTCAACGCTTTATGTTGATTGGAGGCACATGCACGAAGAACTATTCTGAGAGGTCTAAATATTTATATTTAAAACTATATACATCTATATGCACAGTAACATTTATATTTATATTTATATTATTTGGATACACGTGTAAATGTATAAGCATTATATGTATACCTAGTTTAAGTATATTCATATAAATATCTATATTTATTTACGTATTTAAATACATGGACGTACATAAAAGCATATAGTTTATGGATGCATATACATACATGTACTTGTCAAAAGATATAGTTTATGTACATCTATAAAATCCTACTCAGATGTATATTTCAAGATATTTTTATCAATATACACATTTATATATGTAAATAAATATCATTCATTTGGATATTTTTATCAATATGTGCATGGACTTGGTAATTTATTTTAAAAAAAAGTTGGGAAAAAGATCCGATCTGAAATGTACTGCACTTTAAAGATTACTTGGTATAAAGCACGCATATTACTTAGTATAAGAAGTTGATCAAGATGTGAGTGAATATCATTTGCTTAGAGAGGTGGTAGTGGAGATGACATGGAGGGTTTGGATTGGCTCCACCTCAGCTGAGTTGACGAGAGACAAGGCATCGTTGCACATGCTAGATTATCATTAACATGATATCCATGCCAATAAATCTTACCATGAAAAAATATGATAGCAAAAAACATTGAGAGACTTTTTTTTCCCGAGATCTGATTACTTGGGTGAATAGATCATCCATTTCCGTACACATTAAGCTCAAGAACTCCATCAAAGCCCCCAAAATATTTTATTCATCCATTTCATGCATTGACATTTTGAATATATTTTATTCTATAATATTTCAAGGTAATTTGCTTTTAAATTGATGGAAATGTTTTTACTAAGTTTTGCTGAAATTTTTGAAGAATTTGTCGCTAATTTGGAGGTCAAATTATTGAAGCTCTAAAAATGAAGAAACATATTAAAATTAAAAGAATAATTTTGTTAGCTTGGGGAAACCGACCTCCTTGACACATCCGCAAGGATTCCGTGGATTCGTATTCTCCTTGCCCTCATCGTTTCATCTTCAGTTCATCAGTAACCACTGTCTCCAGAATGTGCCACGTACTCCGTCGTTTGGAAATAGCTTGGAGTTTAAAAGAAAATATAATAAGCAAGCAAAATCACAGTGTAGACCTTCGTCCCTGGAAATAAGCTCATTGGATAACGTTAAACCCGGCATTAACCCTCTTTTCTTGAGCCAGAAAATAGCGCAGAAGCTTCCGGAGAAAAAAATACCTTCCACGCAAGCAAACGCGACGATTCTTCCAGCGAAAGAATCGGAGGAGTTGATCCACCGACGCGCCCAATCTGCTTTCTGCATCACACAGGGGATCGTGTCGATGGCGCGGAAGAGCGAATCCTTCTGGAATGGATCCTTTATGCAGGTTTCGAGGAGGAGGCTGTACACTTCGGAGTGGATATTCTCGATCGCGATCTGGAATCCGTAGAATGCGCGAGCTTCGGCGACCTAAACTTCTGACATGAATCTAGAGTCGAGATTCTCGAGGACTATGCCATCGGAGGCGGCAAAGAAGGCGAGGACATGGGTGATGAAGTGGCGCTCGTCGGCGGTTAGGGTTTGGAAATGGACGAGGTCGTGGGAGAGGTCGACTTCTTCGGCGGTCCAGAAGGAGGCCTCCGCGCTCTTGTAGAACTCCCAGATCTGAGGGTACTTGATCGGAAACATGCAGAATCGATCGGGATTTGAGGCCGGACAGAGGACATGGTTGGAAGATTTGGGTTCTCTGGTCGGTTAGGGCTTTGGAATTTGAGGTAAAGTGAAACGATTGGGTTATTATCAAATCCAATCGAACTTTTCTCCCAGATTGGGTTATGATCCAGTTGGCAACGGAATAGAGAGAGAGAGAGAGAGAGAGAGTAGTCCGCGGCGGCGGAGTCGTTCGCCGCTAAGGCTGATGCTTTTCGTACGCCGCTGAAGCGTAATTGAGGGTTCCATAGCTGAAACCCTTGGCCCTTTTATCTCCAAACGCGCGAAAATAGGTGAAAAAATAATCCACTGCCCAGTTCAACGGATTCTGATGATCCCGCATCCTGCAACTGCCACGTACTTCATCGAACGTCATCTGATCCTGAGTCTTCTTCTCGACAGATCCGCATGTTCTTAGCAGATCTAGAAGCTGGTTAAGCTGGAGCCCCTACAGGAATCAACGGCTCAATCCCTGAAGGCGGCACCGCCTAACGGCCAGATCCTTCACAGATCGCCGTCGTCGGCGGAACTCGAGGGCCAGGCGACGTGGTCGGCGGCTCTCGAAGCGAAGATGAGGAGGGCGAGACAGGAAACTGTCGGGGAGAAGATCAGACGGTTGCGCGGCTTGATCATGATTATTTTAATTCCGATTGTTCTCGTATCGTTTGTCTATTTACTGATGCCTCGTAGAGAAAATCTGCTGGTGAATATGGAGTTGTACAAGTACGCGGTGATTTTTTATGCCGGGAGTTCCGGGAGTTCGGGGAGTAGAGTTCATGTGTTTTCCTTTGATCAGAATTTGGATATTAGACCGATTGGGAATAAGTTGGAGCTCTCTTTGGAGGTGATTCTTCTCTAGAATATTAGATCGGGGAGATATTTGGTGAAAGAGGGGGGTTGAGATTGAAGGAATTCTGTTACGATTATAATTTTGTTGAATTTCAGAAAAAGGCCCGGATTGAGCACGTATTCTGCCAACCCCCAGGAGGCGGCATATTCGCTGCTGGATTTACTGGAGCAAGCCGAAAATGTTGTTCCCGCAGAATTTGACCCGGCGGCGTCGGACTTCTCTCTCTCTCTCTCTCTCTCGATTTATCTCTCTATCTCTATTGTGATTTAATTGATGACTTAGGTGCCACATGGATCTCGCCCAACGTAGGGTGCCGACGTGGTGCTAGAACTTAGACATTTTGAATAGTTTGTGCAAGATTTGGATAATAACCCGCAATGATTTGAAGATTGCAGGAGTGCAATGGTATTTATAGGCACGATGGCAAGATTCTCCCGGAAGGAAGTGGAGTTTTGAAATTTCGGTGGAAAGAGATTTTTTAGGTGGGGGGACCCACGGTTCAGAAAATTAATTTTAAAATTATATATTTAATAATAAACTACGAATTTAAATTTAATCTTTTCTAACATTTATGTCTTTTCTAACCCTATTTAAATTTCAAACCATAGTTTATTTTTCTAAGCTAAATATCGTTTAAACCTAATTTCTTATCATACCCAAATTTCTTTTCAAGCAATAATTATTTGGAAATTCTAAATTATTTTCTAACCGGTATTTACTTTCCATCCCTAACATCTTTTATTTGCCTAATTTCTTTTCTTTTCCCAATTTATTTTCCAACATCAATATCTTGTCTAACAGTAATTTCTCTTCTCCAACAATGATTTCTTTTCTAAAATTGGTCTGTTTTATAGCCCAATTTTTTTATCCAACCCAAATATACACTTTTCTAACCATATAAGTGTATATAATATGAATTTATACACACATATTATATTTATTCATGTAAGTGAAGATATATTTGCATATGTTGTTTAATAGAGATTTAAATAAATAATATATACATTCACCTATGACAGCGATGCCTATATGTAGATTTATACATGTATATATATATATGCACACATATATGCACATTAAATTTTTTATAAAAATATAGATTTATATTGGTGGCGTATGACCCCCGTCGCCACCAAGGCAGGACACCACAACGTTGGAGGAGCCGAAACCCATGCACGTCTAGCCCCCTCGACAGTCAAAGACGAAGGATACTGACTTCCACTACACCAAGCGAGGACCTTGTCTTGCCACGACACGTCACACCTGGAGTTATCTACCTTATTTTTGTTATTATGAACTTTCTTAGCCCGCATATGTTTAAGCGGGCCTTTGCATATTTTCCTCTCTCTCCCTTTTAGGTTTTCGGGTGGGTTTTCACCTTTTTGAGATCCTACTCGTGAAGCCGTCTTCTTTGTGAACCTTATTTCTATGAGTATGTTTAGGCTTTTGGGCTGTGGGTCTCAAGTGAGCCCTTTCCCCTCTTGGTCCAATATGGCTTCTATAAGAGGGGAAGGGACCCCCCTACAAACCCTAGCCGTCATTTGAAGAAAGAAAGAAGTGAACTCCCTCTCAAGTGGCTGCTCAAGGAAGATCGAGGAAGGAGACCAACTGCCGCCTCCGCCGCAGCCGACGCCGCCGCACGATCACGTGCCGCCGCCGCGTCCACCGCCGAAGCCGCCGCCTCCCCTTGCCCCGATCCCCGTTACCTCCATCGTTGTTGGATCAGTTGCCGCCGCCGCCGCCCTAGGGCCGCCGCTGCTGCCTTAGAACTGCCGCTGCCGCCATTGCCCAGCACCACCATCTTCTTCTCCCCCCTCTTCCTCCATCTGAACCCCAAGCTCTCCCCCGTTCCCTGCTCTCTCTATCTCTTTCCCCACCCCGCATGCGACTGCCTTCACCCCTTGCTCCCCGATCCCTTCCTCTCTCGCCATCTCCACTCCGCACCCCACGATTTCCCCGACTCTCTCCCCACACCACCATCATCCCGCTGTCTGCAATCCCGCTTTCCCCTCCCACTCGTCCGAATCGCCGACGCATCCCTCACCCTGCTTCCTCCCCATCGCACTACCCTCACATCAATTTCCCAGCCGAATTCTTCCCCAGCATTCCGTCATTTCCCCACTCTTCCCGAACCGGGCCCCTCCTCGAGCGAGGTCACAAGAATTCATCCCTACGCCATCCCGACCAGCCCAACCTAAACTCCCATCTTCCCCAATTCCGTTGCCAGAATTCCCGTTTCCTTGCCGCGACGCCACTCCCTTCCTGATCCGTGAATTCGCTTCCCCACGGACATTGCCGAAATTACGCTATCGCACCCCTCTCCCCTTCCCCTTGTCAGGGTTAAGCCTTGCAAATTATTTAGTATCGCATTAGATAGAGTCATGCATACACACCGACATTCATGGACGACATGCATACGTGGTAAACATGGCGAAATTCACTCCCACTCGCCGAGCTACGCGGAGATGATGTACATCGTGCAACGTGGGATGAACACACGTCAACACGATGCGGGGAGCTTCGTGTTAAGCAGTTAGCATAAGCATATCTCAACATATAAATTGTAGTAGACAAGGCATTATTCAGTAAGAGAGAATTTTGGTTTCTTGAATCTTCGATTCCAACATTTGGTATGAGAGCCAGGTTGGAGGGCATCGTCATGGCTCGACGGCGATCAACCTCTCCGCCATCCTCGAGTTTCGGCAGGACTACCGAACGTAGTACCGGGAACGACCGCGGGCTGGTTATACACCGTGTGGTAAAAGAAGGATGGGGCGGACCGGCGAATTATCCCGTCCTCACCAAGACGAATTACAACGATTGGGCGTTGTTGATGAAGATCAAGCTAGAGGCCAAGTGCCTCTGGGGAGCGATCGAGCCCAACGGCGTCATCATCGAACGCCATGTGGACCGGATGGCGCTCGATGCCATCTGCAGCGCCGTACCTTCCGAGATGATCTCCACTCTCGCCGTCAAGGAGTCCGCAAAGGAAGCATGGGATAGCATACGCGTTATGCGGATCGGTGGCGACCGTATTAGGAAAACAAGCGCACAACGTCTGCGACGCCAATGCGAGAGTTGGCGTTACAAGACGGTGAGGGCGTCGAGGACTTTGCTCTCCGGCTCACCGGCATCGTCAACCAGCTGTCCACCCTCGGCGATCCGGAGGATCAAAGAAAGTTGTCTAGAAATACCTACGCATCGCCCGCGTAAGGTATAAACAACTTGTAATATCGATGGAGACTTTGCTCGATATCTCCACACTTCCTGTCGAGGAGATTATCGGCCGTCTCTTGGCGTCCGAAGACAACCTCGAGCCGACCTCAAATCAAATTGGAGGTAAGCTGTTCCTTACCGAAGAACAGTGGGTGGAGCGGTACAAGCAGAAGGAAGGGGGAAATAGCCGCACCAACAGCGATTCCAGCGGTCGTGGCAAGCGTCGCGGCCCAAACGCAAAAGGACGTGGAGGCGGTAACTCGGATACACGCGGAACATCAGGCTCGGCACCAACACGCAAAGGTGACTCCTGCCGCTATTGCGGCAAACTCGGTCATTGGGCAAGGGAGTGCCGGAGTCGAAAGAGGGATGAAGAGGGCCAACAATGTCAACAGGCTCATGTAGCCCAGGTTGATGAGGCCACCCTCCTCCTCGCACACACCGGCGTCATCACCACCGCTCCGTCAGCATCGCCATCGTCGATCCCCGCTCCAATTTTGGGTTATTCCGCGACGACACTCAAGCCGACATTCGCGACGCCGACGCCTCATCACGTCGAACTGATGGAGGAGAGAGTCTTCGCTGTGCTCGACGATGCAAAAGAGCGTAATTCACACCGATGGATCTTCGACACCGGAGCCTCCAACCACATGACGGGATGCCGAGAAGCTTTCTTGAGCTGGACACTGGCGTCACTGGAGCAGTGACGATTCGGCGACGAGGTCGGTGGTGCGGAGTGAGGGCTGCGGCACCATTCTCTTCAGTTGCAAGAACGGGGAGCACGGTGCCCTCCCCAACACCTATTATATTCCCCGCCTCACCGCCAATATCGTCGGTTGCGGCCAGCTCGGCGAGGTCAACTCGAAATCTCGATCGGAGGAGGGGGTGATGCGGGTCTTGCGACGAACGGCGACGTCTCCTCGCCAAGATCAGTCGAGGACCAGGGCGACTATATGTGCTTGAACTCACTATTGCACGGCCTAAATGCTGGCCGCACACGCAAAGGGAAGATGCTTGGCGCTGGCACGCACGGTTCGGCCACACCAACTTTGCCGCGCTGCGAAAGATGAGTAGAGAAGGACTCGTTCGTGGCCTGCCCGTGCTGTCCCAGGTGGAGCAGCTCTGCAAAGCTTGCCTCACCGGCAAACTCCGTCGCGCCCCCTTCCCGAGCCAAGCATCGCAACGTTCTGCGACTTCACTCGAACTTCTCCATGGCGATCTCTGCGGGCCAATCACCCCGGCCACCCCGAGCGGTAATCGTTACTTTCTACTCCTCGTCGATGACTTCAGCGGTGCAGTGGATAGCCTGCTCGACACCAAAGACGCTGCCCCGGCTGCCATCAAAAGAATCCGAGGTAGCTGCCCTAGAGCGTAGGAGCGGAAGAAACTTCTCGCCCTGCTGTGCCGATCGTGGGGGAGAATTCACTTCGGCGGAATTCTTGAAATATTGCGCAGAACTTGGGGTTGTTCGCCAGCTCATGGCACCGTACACGCCACAGCAGAATGGCGTCGCTGAGCGGCGAAACCAAACCATCGTCGGGATGGCTAGGAGCATGCTCAAAGCAAGTGGACTTCCAGGCTCTTTCTGGGGGGAGGCCACCAACACGGCGGTCTACATCCTCAATAGGACGACGACGAGAGGCACCGGCGGGAGAACGTCATATGAGCTGTGGAATGGCTCCACTCCTGCAGTACACCATCTGCGGACCTTCGGGTGCGTGGTCCATGTCAAGATCGTTAGTCCTCACCCGAAGAAGCTCGATGATCGCAGTCGACCCATGATTTTTGTCGGCTATGAGCCGGGATCCAAAGCATATAGGGTATATGACCCAACTACACGTCGAGTCCACATCAGCCGTGACGCCGTCTTCGACGAGGAAGCGCGGTGGGAGTGGGGCGCGGACACGACAGCGAGCAGCGACGGTGGATTCACAATACAATATACCACCGTGGAACATCCTAAGGTAACGACCACGCTCCAGTCTCAGCTTCAGGAGGACACAGCGGGGCCATCCACGCCAGCTTCGACCACATCCACGCCAGTTTCGATCACGACAATGCCAGCTTCAACCCCGAAAATTACCTTCGCATCGCCACCGGGTACAGCTGAGGAAGACTTGGACGCAGAGCACGAAGATGACGCTCCCCTCCGATTCCGCACCATCGAAAGCATCCTCGGTCCGGCGACAAACCCAGGACTAGTACAGCGAGACCAAGAAGAGGATCTCCTGCGGGTGAATATAGATGAGCTGCGGCGTACGAGCAGGCCATGGCACACGAATGTTGGAGGAAGGCGATGATCGACGAAATGACGACCATCGAGGCGAATAACACCTGGGAGCTCGTTGACCCTCCACCGCGCCAACGCCCAATTGGACTCAAGTGGGTCTTCAAAACCAAGAGGGACGCCACCGGAATCATAATCAAGCACAAGGCCCGACTCGTTGCGAAAGGTTACGCCCAGTGCCAAGGAGTTGATTTCGACGAAGTCTTCGCTCCGGTGGCAAGACTTGAGACGGTCCGACTCCTGCTGGCACTTGCGGCGAGTGAAGGCTGGCCCGTCCATCACATGGACGTAAAGTCGGCTTTCCTAAATGGGGAGTTACGGGAGGATGTCTATGTTGCTCAACCGCCGGGATTTGTGGTCGCGGGCAAGGAGCAGAAGGTGTTACGCCTGATCAAAGCGCTCTACGGCTTACGTCAGGCCCCGCGCGCGTGGTACGCCAAGCTAGACGCCTCCCTCGTGTCGCTCGGATTTCAGCGTAATATTTCCGAACATGCCGTGTATACTCGGGGAAATGGCACAAATCGACTAATAGTGGGAGTCTACGTCGATGATCTCATCATCACGGGCGGAGACAACGACGAGCTCAATCAATTCAAGGAAGAAATGAAGAGGAAATTCTTGATGAGCGACTTGGGAAAGTTGAAGTATTACCTCGTGATGCAGGACCGACGGGGTGAATCGGTCCGGCGCTAATATCCTCTAAGGGGAAGCTATGAATGGGGTGAGCTACGTGCTCTAAGTGATGCAATGATATCTAATATCTCCGCAAGCAACCAACCTTCCGGCACGTCGTCACAATGCTCCTGGGGCACGCCGAGTAGGATGGAGCGAGGAGTCCTTCCAGATCCGTCGATGCAGAGAGAGAGCAACCTCGGGTCGTCGGGGGAAGCTCGGCCGTCAACCGGCAGCCGGATCCACGATCCCAATCCCGTACCACGACGTCACTCGGCCCTAACTATGTCCGAGGGCGGTGGAGACAAATGCGGGAAGTACTGAAGGAAATATAGACTTCAAAGTAAAAGTAAGGGGATGAATGCCTAACCTGCGGGGCGCGAGCCCGGTCGGTCGGGGCGAGGGAGGTCGTCGAGCGCGGCAGCGATGTGGGGCGCCGGGGCGAGTCGGCGAGGAGCGCGGAGGGGCGATCGGCGCGGGCGGGGCGATGACGAATCGTGGCGAGTAGAACGGTCGTGGCAGCGCGGGTAGGCGGGAGGGGGCGACAGGGGCCGGTTCGGAGCGATCTGAGCCGGTTTAGGGCGGTCTGGGCCGGTCTGGACCGGTGCAGGCGGTTACAGACCGGCTTTGGCAGCGTTTAGGGCAGTGCAGACCGAGTGTGGACCGGTTCGGCGGTGCAGGCCGGTTCCCGTCCGGATGGGCGGTCACGGCGACTGGGCGGTCGGACTCGGACCGGCTGGGCCCGAGGGTTGGGGCCGGTTCCGGCGTGGGGCGTCCCGAGGGCTGGCTGGGTTGGACCGGTCTGGGCGGCCTGACCGGGTCAGGTGCGGTCCGGGCCGGTCGGCTGGCTCGGACCGGCTTGAAGGGGGGAGAGGGCCGATTCCCGCTGAGTTGACTCAGCGGGAATCGTCCGTTTTGTCTTCTGCGGTTAGGGTTCCGCTGCAGGGAACAGGGCGGCGCGCGGCGTGAGACGGCGAGGCGACGCGTCTGGTGGGAGGAAGGGGGCGGTCCTCGTGGCGGAGCGAGGCGCGGGTTCTGGCGGGGTCGCGGGGATGCGAGCGGAAGGCGACGGCATCTGTCGTCGGGTGAGCGTCGGCGAGCTGCGGGTCGCGAAGCGCGCGCGAAAGCGCGGCGGTGGCGCATGCGCAGCGGCGGGTTGCGGCGGCGGCGTTCGGGAGCCTTGGGCTCGAGCGGAGGAGGCGGTCGCAGCGGCGGCGATGGCGGCGGAGTGGTGGCAGCTGGGCGCGGCGGCGGCGGATCTGCGGCGGCTACAACGGCGGCTTGGAGCGGCGGCGATGGCGGCGGCGTGGAGAGGATCCGGAGTTGGGAGCAAGAGGTGGCGGCGGAGCGCGCGGCGGCAGCGGCACAACGGGTGCGGCGGCGGCGGCGGCGCGTCGGCGGTAGGGACCTCTTCCCCAACTTTCCTTGAGCAGCCACTCGAGATGAAGTCTCTTCTTTTCTCAAATGACGGCTAGGGTTTGTGGGGGGGTCCCTTCCCCTCTTATAGAGCCCTTGGCGGGCCAAGAGAGGAAAGGGCCCACTTGAGGCCCACAACCCACACCCATAGTCATAGAAATATAATAAAAGGTTCACAAAATAGAAATGGCCTTAGGCTAGGGTCCCGAAACAAGGGAAACCCACCCAACGGCCTAAAGAGAGAGAGAGAGACATGCAAAGGCCCGCTTAAACACGTGCGGGCTAAATAAAGTCATAATAAAAGAGAAAACGGGGAAAGATAGCTCTACGCGCGCGAGCTCGTGGCGAGAGAGGGTCTCACTTGGTGTAGTGAAACTCGGGATCCTTCGTCTTCGCTGTCGAGGGGCTGGACGGCGCGTAGGTGTCGGCTCCACCGGCGCCGTAGTGTCATGCCTTGGTGGCGAGCGGGGTCGTACGCCACCAATCCTCCCGAGGGTCGGAAGAACTCGACTCCGTCGAGTTAGCGGAGTGTCGGGCAGCGGCTCGAGCAGGTCCGGTCGTAGGCGTGCCAAGTCGCCCTCCGTGATCACGCGTCATCCTCTGCCTGGGCGTCCACTGCCCAACGCCACGAAGAACCTCCGCGAAGCACCATCCCTGTGAAGTCAATTATTTCACTGCAATACCTCCTCTACTGCTCATGCCAATCGGGTGGTAGTACGGGGGAGTGGACTGCGGGGCAAACTCGCTCTGCGAGAAGGGGCACAGGTCGGAAGGCTGATCATGAGGTGGTAGAGCTGAATAAGTGGCCAAGTCCGCCACGTTGAAGGTCGAGCTGATTCCCCACGAAGGAGGAATGCCGAGCGACGTGGCGTTCTCGCCCACGCGAGACGGGGACCGGAACGGGCCGCGCTACGAGCATGAAGCTTCGTGGCCGTGCCTGGAGAGTATCTCCCGAGGTCTCAGCAGAACCATCACCTGGTCACCCACCTCGAAACTCTGTGACGACGATGCAAGTCGGCAGCACGCTTGTACTGCTGCATTCTGGCTGAGTGATCCTATCATGAATGTATGCATGCAACTCACTCACATGTTGTGCAAATGCAACGCCATCCTGCGAGGCTCTAATGTGGGGGTCTACGGCACTAGATCTAGAGGTTTTGCGGGGTACTAAGCCATGGGCAACCTCGAATGGACTCATGCCGGTGGTGCGGTTCGCCAGGGCGTTGTACGCAAACTCGGCACGTGGGATAACTAGATCCCGAGGTGGTGAGGTTATCCCCCACCAAAGATCGGAGTAAGTTTCCTAAACTCCGATTGACGACCTCTGTACGGCCGTACGTGCGAGGGGTGGTACGCCGTCGAGAACTTTAGCTTGGTCCCCAACATGCTCCACGGCGTCCGCCGAAGTGGCTCGTGAAGCGAACATCGCGATCCGAGGCGATGGACTTGGGCAGCCCATGTAGCGAACTATCTCCCAGGAAATACAAGCTGGGCCACTCGCGTGGCATCAGCCGTCTTCGAACATGGCACAAAATGGGCCATCTTGAGCGGTCCACTACCACCATGATGGAATCATGGTGACGAAGCCGTGCTTGAGGTAGTCAGAGCACGAAGTCCATGCTCACGTCGTCCCATGGTCGCGTCGGGACGGAAGCGGTGTGTAGAGGCCAGCATTCTTCTTGACCTGCTTAGCGAAGGCGCACACCACGCAGCGGCGACGATGTTCCCTTGACATCGCGCTTCAAACTCGGCCAATAGAACTGCTGTTCCTCTTGCCGTAGTCGTCTTGTCTCGGCCAGAAATGGCGCGCAAGACCTCCGGGAATGGCACTCCCAAGTGAGATGATCCCGGAGCGATGTGCGAGAACGCACAACCTATTCTGAAGAATAGGTAACCCTGCATCCCGAGTAGTCGCGAGTGCTCTGGCGCAGGGCCAAGCTCGAGGGCATGGACAACGGGGCCCGAAATCGGGGCACGTCGAATACGAGTCGCTACGGACTCGAACCCGGCTAACCTGCACCCTTACCAAAAAGTGAGGAGATGCGCCCGGCGACTCAACGCGTCGCGACACATTATCCTTGCCCTTCTTGTGGCGGATGACGAACGTGTAGTCTGCGAGATACTCCACCCAACGTGCGTATGCAGTCGGCTGAGCCTACGCTGCGAGTGGAGGTACTTCGAGGGCCTCATGGTCGAGAAAGCACGAACTCCTTGGACGGGGAGATAGTGGCGCCGGTGTCGCAAAGCACTGAATGACGGCATAGAACTCCTTATCGTACGTAGAGTCACGGGAGCGGACGTCATTCAGCTTCTCGTTGAAGAACTCTACGGGGTGGCCATCTGGCTCGGGACACCCCCGATGCCTACGCCGGAAGCGTCGCGGGCGACCTCGAACACCTTCCCGAAGTCGGGTGACCGTAGGACCGGTGCACAGGTCATCAAGGCCTTCAATCGGCTGAAGGCTGCTCAGCTGCCTCGAGTCCCTTTGGAAAGTATCCCAGCTGAGGCAGTCGCGTGATCGGTGCGATCACGAACTAAAGTTACGGGACGAATTGGCGATAAACGTCGCCGGTCAATGAAGCTCCGAATGTCATGGATGGTAGAAGGTCGCGGCCACGACGTAATGGCTCGCACCTTCTCCCGGATCGGCGGACACGCCAAGAGGCGACACGATGAATCCTAGAAAGAAACCTCGGTCGTGAAGAAGTAGCACTTCTTGGGGTGAGAGTAGAGCTTCTCCCGGTCGAAGTGCATCGCAGACCTCGCGGAGATGGTGGAGATGGTCCTCTCGGCTGCGGCTGTAGATAAGTATGTCGTCGAAGTAGATGACGACAAATTTGCCAATGAATGGGCGCAAGACCTCATTCATCGGCCCTTTGGAAGCGTACTAGGCTCGTTCGAGAGGCCGAACGGCATCACTCGCCACTCATATAGAGCCAGTCCTTTATCTTAAAGGCGGTCTTCCACTCATCTCCGGGCGAATACGCACCTGATGGTATCCGCTTCTCAAATCAATCTTTGAGAAGACTACGGATCCTGCCATCATGTCGAATAAGTCTGAAGGCGCGGAATCGGAAAACGGTACTTGGCCAGTAATCACAGTGATAGCACGGCTATCACAACACATGCGCCGAGTACCATCCTTCTTTGGCGCAAGAAGGGCGAGTGCAGCGCGAGGGGGCTAAAGGCTCTCTGGATGAGACCCTTCGCCAACGGCTCTGAACACTGTCGCCACGGCTCCTCGTAGCGTGCGGGCTCCATCCGGTGAGTGGGGCGAGGTTCGGGAGGGAAGCTCTGGCACGAGATCGATCGCGTCTTGGATATGGCGCATCGGCGGCAACTCGCCGGGCAGGTCCTCGGGAATACGTCTCCAGAACTACTGCTAGGATCGGCTCGGCCTCGGGGAGGCGTAGGTGGGTCAGCTCCGGTGGGGGACGTCGAGAGCTAAGGCAAAGCGAGGCCAGGGTGTCGCGAGCTCGTCCGAGATACTCCGCTGGAACTCCGGACCTCGAACCACCATAAGTCCAACTCGAGGAGGCGGTAGGCGCCGAGCAAGTGGCCGGGGCGGTGTAGGGGACCCACACAACTCTACGGCCACGATGCATGAAGGTGCAAGTGTTTGCCCTTCCTGCCCGGTGGGACGTCGTGGTCGTATAACCACGGTCGCCCAAGTATGATGCTCCCGATTTTCATCGGGATAACATCACAAAGCACTATATCGTCATAAGTGCTGATCCGCAAAAGGCACCCTACTCTGGAGTCTCACGGGAAGAGACGTGAGTATCGATCCAAGACACGTCGTAGGGTGTCGGGTGCGAGTGAGTCGATAGCCCAAGCCGTGGAATCATCGTGTACGATACGGCGTTGGCATAGCTGCCGCTATCGACTATCAACTTGCACACTTGCCCATTGATCTTCACATAAGTGTAAAAGATCGGCGTGCGAAGTGCGCAATCGGCTACCGGATCGAGGGGTCGGTGACGAGTACAGGCCTGATCCACCGTCGGGAGGAGGCACCGGGTGTCAACGTGGGTGCGGCGCGGGTCCTCGCGGACGGGGGTCGGAGCTCCGGGAGATCGTGTCCCGGGGAGGGCTGGGGGCCACTGGAGTGCAAGCTGCTGGGGCTCGGCACGGCAATGCGACTACAGGGGATCCGTGAGGTGCTGAGGAGGGGAGGACATAGCACGGGCGATCTGATGTAGCCGAGGACGTCGAATCCAGGGTAATCCTCCGCTAGTCCGTCGGCGGCAATGTAGACATCCTCACTGAGAAACGTCGTCGCCTCTCGTAGGATCCAAGGGAGACCGAGTCAGCGGGCCGTCGCAGCTGGGCGTCGGCACGATGACACGCTGCTCGGAGCCTCTGGTGTCGCCGTCGGGAGGCGAGAGAAGCCGCGGGAGTGATCTCTATGGTGCCAATGACGTCGGGGTCCAAGCACTCCTCCTCTAGCCCATCGTCGCGACGTGAGACGTCGTCTCCTACGACGTCATCATCTACCTGGTAGTCCGGGGCGTCGTCTTCTAACCCGATGAGCGAGGTTCGAAGACGGGCAGGCTGGCCCGATGTCCCTTACCACGGCACTTGAAACAAGTGATGGGCGGAGGGAGCAACGGCGGTCGAGCGGAGGGACGAATCCGTCGTCGCGGCTCGTGGGGCTGGGGCTGACCCCCTGAAGTGGGCGGGGACAGTCCGGCTGTTCCCGCCACTAGGCCGAGGCTGGGATGGGGTGGTAGCCGTCGTGGAGGCGGGTGAACGGGGCCCGGGTGGTCGAGGGTCGTCGTCACCTGGGGCGTCGTCTCCGAGGCCTCTCCATATGCTCCACGATGCGGTAGGCCTCGTCAACTTCGGAAGGACAGCTCTTAAGCACCTCATTCCGAAGACGGGTGGTCAGCCCGTGTGTGAAGAGGCCAATGACGATCCGTGGATCCTCCACAAATCGACACCTCATCGAGCACTCCTCAAAAAGTCCGTATGTAATCCCGCACGAGGTGACTTGCCACGTTGAAGGTCAAGCCACGATAGGAAGAGTGTCGCCTCGTGCTGCCGCGGAACATACTTGTTCCGCGGCTTCCCGAACCATCTCGGCCCGAGGTAGTGATCGGGAGCCCTCGCCTCTCGGCGGCTAGATACTCGTTCTCCCGGAAGATCTTGGCCTGTCCGCCAAGTCTCATCTCTGCGTACTCAACGCAAGGTCGAGTGTCCATACGGTACCCGGCAGAAATAGGAGTTCATGCTGGACTCCCAATCAATGAAGTCTTTGGGTTCTCGAGAACCATCAAAGACAGGGACCTCAACCCTCACGCTCTTCTGCATCCGAATGCGATGGTCCTCTCGACGACGATCGGGGTCATCACGTCGGTCGTGGAAATCTCGATCGTCATGAAAATGTCGTGGCGGGCTGGGGTAATGCCGGTGGTCATTCTCCCGATCGTAGGGGTCGGCGTAGTCCGGGCGCGGTGGTGCGCGCTGGGGAATATCACGATCATGGTGGGAATACTCCGGTCGGGAATCGTAGTCTCCGCGGCGACGCAGGTCTCCTCGGGCGCCGATAGTGTACTCGCCATCGTGATAATAATCACGGGGGCGGGGTGGGTCGACTCGGCGGTCGGGATACCCACGATCCTGAGCTCCGTATGCGGAGACTACTGGTGGGCGATCACCTCGATAATCACAGCGATCATCGTAGGGGCGGGCACCTCTCAGGCCTGGCTCGTCCGGGCGGTAGTCCCTCGAGTGACCACCCTGAGTCGGTCAATCATCATATCGCCTGTCTGGATGTGGAGCCGGCACGTAGGGGCCCCTCCGTGGGCTGGGTCGTCGATCCGACTCGTCGAGCACTCGAACATCGCCCGTGGGGCGCTCAGGTCCAAGCGGGTGTCGCTGCGGGGCCATGCGGCCCGAAGTGGATGGGATTGGAACTCCCATCTGCTCTAGTACGGCACTCACCGTGCGGTGAAGATCTGCCGTGGGGAGGTAGAGATCGCCTACGGAAGGCGATCGAGGTCGGTCACGTCCTCCGCGTCGAGGCTGGCTGGTAGAAGGCCGATCGTCGGTAGTCATAGCTGGGGCCCTTCCGGAGTGCTGTCGTCGTGGTCGAGCGAAGGGAGAGTGAGCACGTGTAGATCGTCCATCGGACGAGTGAGGGCTAGGTAGGTCCGGCCTCGGAGAGGACGGACCGCCTAACTCGGTGCGAACTGGAGGCGGAGGAGGAAGGCGAACACCTTCCATCCCGCCGTCGGGCATCGGAATGCCTGCGGGGCCCCGAGGATCCCGTGGTGGGGATAAAGATCCCTCTCGAACCGCGGCTCTGGCGGAGCGCGTCTCGACAACCATGGCTAGTACCCGGCTATGGGAAGAGGGGCTATCCCTAGTGTGATGTATGATGAGTGATGGATGATCTAACTCACTATATGAATGCATGATACTAAGTGCGGAATATGAAATGGAACAGAGGTGGCGAGCGCAGTCGAGCGACCACAGCCTGGGCTCTGATACCAAGATGATGCAGGACCGACGGGGTGAATCGGTCCGGCGCTAATATCCTCTAAGGGGAAGCTATGAATGGGGTGAGCTACGTGCTCTAAGTGATGCAATGATATCTAATATCTCCGCAAGCAACCAACCTTCCGGCACGTCGTCACAATGCTCCTGGGGCACGCCGAGTAGGATAGAGTAGGAGTCCTTCCAGATCCGTCGATGCAAGAGAGAGAGCAACCTCGGGTCGTCGGGGAAGCTCGACCGTCAACCCGGCGGCCGGATCCACGATCCCAATCCCGTACCCTGACATCACTCAGCCTAACTATGTCCGAGGGCGGTGGAGACAAATGCGGGAAGTACTGAAGGAAATATAGACTTCAAAGTAAAAAGTAAGGGGATGAATGCCCTAACTCGCGGGCGCGAGCCCGGTCGGTCGGGCGAGGAGGTCGTCGAGCGCGGCAGCGATGTGGGGCGCCGGGGCGAGTCGGCGAGGAGCGCGGAGGGGCGATCGGCGCGGGCGGGGCGATGATGAATCGTGGCGAGTAGAACGGTCGCGACGACGCGGGTAGGCGGGAGGCGGCGTCCGGGGCCGGTCTCGGAGCGATCCGGGCCGGTTCAGGGGCGGTGCGGGCCGGTCTGGACCGGTGCTGGCGGTCTGGGACCGGCCCTAGCACGTTTGGGCCGGTCGGGACCGGTGTGGACCGTTCGGCCGTCTGGACCGGGTTCCGGTCCGGATGAGCGGTCCCTGACGACTGGGCGTGTCGGACTCGGGACCGGCTGGACCGGGTTGAGCCGATTCGGACGTGGGGCGTCCAGGGCTCGGGCTGGGTTGGACCCGATGCTGGGCGGCTGGCACCGGGTCGGGTGCGGTTCGGGCCGGTCGGCTGGCTCGGACCGGCTTGAAAGGGGGAGAGGGCCGATTCCCGCTGAGTTGACTCAGCGAGAATCGTCCGTTTCGTCTTCTGCGGTTAGGGTTCCGCTGCGAGGGACAGGAGCGGCGCGCGGCGTGAGACGGCGAGGCGACGCGTCCGAGTGGGAGGAAGGGGCGGTCCCTCGTGGCGGAGCGAGGCGCGGGTTCTGGCGGGGGTCGCGGGGATGCGAGCGGAAGGCGACGCAGCCGTCTGCAGTGAGGCGTCGGCGGCTGCAGGTCGCGAGCGGCGGCGGCGGGAAATGCGCGGCGGCGGCCGTGCACGGCGCGCGGCGGCGTCTGGGCCTTGGAGCTCGACGGAGGAGGCGGTCCGACGCGGCGGCGATGGCGGCGGAGGTGGTGGCAGCTGGGCGCGGCGGCGGCGGCGGATCTCTGCGGCGGCTACAACGGCGGCTTGGAGCGGCGGCGATGGCGGCGGCGTGGAGAGGATCCGGAGTTGGGGCAAGAGGTGGCGGCGGAGGCGGCGGCGGCGGCGGCGGCACAACGGGTGCGGCGGCGGCGGCGGCGACGTCGGCGGTAGGACCTCTTCCCCAACTTTCCTTGAGCAGCCACTCGAGATGAAGTCTCTTCTTTTCTCAAATGACGGCTAGGGTTTGTGGGGGGGTCCCTTCCCCTCTTATAGAGCCCTTGGCGGGCCAAGAGAGGGAAAGGGCCCACTTGAGGCCCACAACCCACACCCATAGTCATAGAAATATAATAAAAGGTTCACAAAATAGAAATGGCCTTAGGCTAGGGTCCCGAAACAAAGGGAAACCCACCCAACGGCCTAAAGAGAGAGAGAGAGAGACATGCAAAGGCCCGCTTAAACACGTGCGGGCTAAATAAAGTCATAATAAAAGAGAAAACGGGAAAGATAGCTCTACGCGCGCGAGCTCGTGGCGAGAAGAGGGTCTCACTTGGTGTAGTGAAACTCGGGATCCTTCGTCTTCGCCTGTCGAGGGGGCTGGACGCGCGTAGGTGTCGGCTCCACCGGCGCCGTAGTGTCATGCCTTGGTGGCGACGGGGGTCGTACGCCACCACCTCGGCCTGGAAGTGAACCAGACTACCGCCGGAATCACCATCAGTCAAGGCGCCTACGCGACGAAGATCTTGGAGGGAGCAGGCTTGGCAAACTGCAACCCCAGCATCACACCCATGGAGTCGCGCCTTAAGCTCAGCAAATCCAGCGTCGATCCGGCTGTTGACGCAACGGAGTACAGGAAAATCATGGGCGCACTACGGTATCTAGTGAATACTAGACCCGATTTGGCGTACGCAGTGGGCTATGTCTCGCGGTTCATGGAGAAGCCTACCGTCGAACACTCGGGTTGCGATCAAGCGTATACTAAGGTATGTGGCGAGTACTGTGAATTATGGATGCCACTATCGGAGGAACAAAGGAGAAGCTGTTCTCCTTGGCTACGGCGACGACGACCATGGTGCGAACGTCGACGGTCGCAAGAGCACCCGGCGGTGTGATGTTCTTCCTGGCGGAAACATTATCACATGGCGAGTCGCAGAAGCAACAGAGTCGTGGCGTTGTCCAGCTGTGAAGCTGAATACATTGCAGCCGCAACAGCATCCTGCCAGGTTGTGTGGTTGGCGCGCCTTCTTGGAGAACTCAGGGGAGAGGAAGCTGGGACCGTAACCCTAAAGGTAGATAACCAGTCCGCAATCCAGTTAAGCAGGAACCCCGTCCTCCACGATCGGAGCAAGCACATTGACGTCAAGTTCCATTACATCCGAGAGTGCGTCGAGGAAGGTAAGGTGGAAGTTGAGCCAATCGACACCAAGGCTCAGTTGGCGGACATTCTGACGAAGGCCCTTGGACGGGATCAATTCACGAATCTTCGGTCCAAGCTCGGGCTCGTCGATATCAAGTTAGTATGCAAGGCTTAGGGGGAGATTTGTCAGGGTTAAGCCTTGCAAATTATTTAGGTCTCGCACAGTATCGCATTAGATAGAGTCATGCATACACACCGGCATTCGTGGACGACATGCATACGTGGTAAACATGGCGGAATTCACTCCCACTCGCCGAGCTACGCGGAGATGATGTACATCGTGCAACGTGGGATGAACACATGTCAACACGATGCGGGGAGCCTTCGTGTTAAGCAGTTAGCATAAGCATATCTCAACAGATAAATTGTAGTAGACAAGGCATTATTCAGTAAGAGAGAATTTTGGTTTCTTGAATCTTCGATTCCAACACCCCTTGCCGTCCCGAATTCCCCACTCTACTACCTGCCTTCCCCGCCTGCTGCCGCCCGAGTGCACCCAGTCGCCTCCCCGCCAAGTCGTCTCGCCCTCCCTATCCCGTCTCCCCAAATTCACCTGTTGTGCCCTCCTACCGAATACCTTCCGATTTCCACTCCCCGAAATTCCCTCAGAATTTGATGTGGAACACCGCGATTATTTCGTCTTCGCCCTGCAAGAGTTTTGCGGCGTCCTTGCGATTCTCACAGATGAAATGGGATCATCCGTCCCCAGTCGTCGTCACCCAGTGATCTGCAGGGAATTCTTCCCCCTCATGCCGGGACGAGGGGTGTAGACCCTCGTACCTGATCAATGAGACTCGACGTCCGGTGGATGGGGCAGTCGGCCTGATCCGTAGTGGGGGGGGGGGGTGGAACCTAACGACTCTAGGTTGATTCCCTAACCTAGGTACAACCAAGCATACCAAGGGGCAACGTCAAGTCCGAACAACCCGGGGAAACACTCGACGATGGTAAACTCGAGTCCGGTCGGTCCACGTCCGGATAGACGGCGGAACAATCGCCGTGGAACGGCCAGGGGTGGCTGCTCACGATCGGTGGCGGGTCTGACGCGGCGTAAGAAATCCCGATCCTATTCTCCGTCCTATCCTGCCTACGTTCGTCTGAAGGCGGTGGAAACAAGCCGAGGAGAACCTTCGAAAGGCAATCAAACTGAAATAGGGAAGGGTATGGAGTTAACCTTTGGGGCTGCGTAGCCCGGCGGATCGTGACGTGGCGGAGATTCGACGTGGCAGAGGCATCTGAAGAAGAACGATGCGTAGAGTTGGAGGTCAGACCTTTCGGGTTGCGGCGCGTCGTCGTCGTCGGATAGTCGTTGCCGCGTGCCAATTTTTCGTCGACCCAGGTACGGTCGATAGGCAACTCACACTTTAGGAAGATGAAGAGGACAGTGGAAGTGGTCCCGATACAAGGCGGTCAGCGGTGGACCACGCGCGACAGGAAACCGCAAATGCAGGTGACACCGGTAGAGGGAGGAAGTCGCGGGAAAGGATAACGGGAAGGCGGGTAGAAGGATCGCGGAAGAGGAAGGTAAATACGGACAGGAAACAGGATGGGGAGAGGGGATACGGAACAGTGGGGAGGAGCTGCAGGTAAGGAGAATGCACGGTGCGGGAACAAGAGTGAGCGGGCCAGGCATAACTGAAGCAATATCGCGGGCGAGGGGACAATACTGTATGGAAGAGAGTGTGGCGGTCTGTGACGGACGGTCACGGGAGGGTTGCGGGAAATAAGGAGGATAGGAAAATATCACTTGCAGCGGGGGAGGATGGGCGCGACATGGTGCAGTTAGCAATGGAGGGGAACGTGGAGGGTCGGCTGTTGTACGGGTGTCAGGTGCGGACAGGAAGGGCAATGGAGATGGCGGTGAGGTTGGGAAGCGTGTAGAAAGATGGTGAAGAGAGGAGAGGACGAGCGTCACCTACCTCGGCGGGGGTACGTTAGGCGTCAGACGGACATCCGCGATGGAGTGATATTCTGCTTCACGCGTGACCGCGAGCAAACCGCAGGGCGCAGCTGATATCGCGGCAGTCGTTCGGTCTTCCAGGGTGAAATAAAACTACGAAACGGAGGGAGAGGGGAAGGCAAGCGGTGAGACGAGGGTGCAGCCGCTGAAACATGTGGCGTCGAGGCACTTCTTCACGTGGTGAGGGAGGGTGATGAAGGCTCACTTCAACAAATGAACACAAGACCTCCTTTGGAACCAAGGTATAATTTAAGGAATAGAACGCATCCTCAGTTGCAGCAGCATGCCATCGTCTTCCTTGTAAAAGAATTTGAGAAACTCACTATCTAGGAAGTGAGTGAAAAAGACCTCTCTAAGGAGAGTGAAAATCCTATGTGAATTATTTTCCCTACTCTTCCCTTTATAAACTGATCTAAAGATTGACTTGGTCAAAAGAACTTATCCTTAGATACTTAGCATTCTTTGAATAGACCAAGTCAACCATCTTTTATTTTTTTGAAATAGGTTCCTACTCCCCAAACTACCTCCACTACATGTTAGGTGCCTTATGTGAATATATGATCTCAAAAGAAGATAATAGGAACATCTTTGTTGCTTTAATCCTTTTCTTTGAAACCTCCTTTAGTTAGAATATAGGAGAGATCTAAATTAGTATGTATGAAAGCATTGCCACTAAGTCCACCTCAAGACAAGCCTTGCTTGAGCAAACCCTCCAACTGTGTGTCGGTACTCAGCATGAGGAATCCACTATCAACAAGTCAGACAAGAAGCCAAACTACGAAGAGATTCAAAGGAAATTCAGGCGCAGAGCAATACACCTTCCCAAAGATAATAATGGATCTTCACGGTTATTGAAGGATATCTCGGATTAGATCAAAGGCTATTATCCGATCATACAAAGTACCTCCCATCTCAGACATCAGCTATCGAGAAACCACTAAAGACAATTCGTCAGGAGAGGAAACTTATAAATGACCAAATCAAGCTCACGATCTCCTCAAATCTTAATGATCAAACGTACGTCATCTTCACGAATTACACTGCTGCCAAGTCACTCAGTGACCTCGACGACCTCCCACTGTCCGCCTTACCTTATCTGCCCGCGAAGAAGCTCGAAGACTGATCCTGAAAAGACAACCGCAAGGTGATCCACGAACTCGCGTATGGCGCGTCTCACGGCACTAGTCTTACCTACCGAGTAGTACTTACGCAAAAATGCGTCTTCCATGTCTCTCCATGAATCAAACTCGCGACCCAAGCTGAAGAACCACTCCTTCGCCCTTTCCTTAAGCGTGAAAGGGAAGAAGCGCATCTTGGCCGTCTCGGAGGGGACATTGTGGAATTGGTTGAATTCGCACACCTGGCTGAACTCGTCCACATGTCGATACGGATCCTCCGATGGTAGTCCATGAAAAGTGGGCAAAAGGCCAAGAATATGTGAGTCAATTTTAAAATTCGCACCTCGTCGTAGGGGCGCATTGACTCGCGTAGTCTGCCTTTGGACGACCGGTCTTGCGTAGTCGCTAAGACGTCGTCTCACTATCTCGGCAGGAAGAGGGGCGTCTATCGCTGGCTCTCCTCGCCCCGGAGTGGCGATCGCTGGAAGAGAATCACTAGAGGTCTCCGATGGAGCTCTAGATGAGGCAAATAGATCATCATACATCGGATTATTCCGTGTATGCCTCGTGGGTCGCTGACCCTGTCGTCCTCCTCGGTTCCTATGATTCCTATGCATATCTAAAGCCAAAAGATCACAAAAATAGCAAGTATATATATATATAAGAATGTTAGAAAAGAGTGAGACGAAAAGAATGATGTCTAAATGAAAAAATGTTGCACTTACTCCACCTAAAAGATAGAACAAGTTAGACACTATCAAAAAGCACACCAATAGAAATAATAATAATAATAAGTCACTGATAACAGAGGATAAAATCTCAGATATCTCAATATCGATGTATCAAGTAGGTGAAAAGCACTAAATGGACTACCAAATTTGCCCAAAATGTCAAATAATGGCCAAATTTAGATAATCTCACCTCGCTATACCTTTTTCACCACTGATGAGGGTCTGATAAATTCTCTGCAAGTCAGTAAACAACAGAAGACAGAAACCTAAATATAATCAAGAAATCAAAGCAATCAAATCAATAACGCATGCTCCCCGGCAACGGCGCCATTTTGACGGCTCGTTTTCGTGCGTTGTTAAACGCAAAGACGATGGTCAAACAAAATTTATAAATCCAAACTCACAAAGACAAGATAGAATAATCAAGTACTGGGTAAGTATCGGGTCGATCCACAGAGAGCAGGGTTGACTTTAATCGTAGAGTTGACTTGGTCAAACTTAGGTTTAAAAAGAGTTTTAAATAAGAGAATATAAGATTTAAGATATGGAAATAATATAAATAAGTTAAATAAGAATTTTTAAGATTTGAAATCTCGGATTTGACAGAGTAAAGTCAAAAGTCAAAGTCAAAGCGTTGACTTTGACCAGCATTAGATGTTCTGCAAAATCAGAGAATCAAACAGAGTCAGAAGATTACGAAAAGTAGATATTTGGAAACTAGAAAGAAAATGGAATTTATTGATATAAGTTTCGTAATTTTTGGATAAGAAATGGATTTATTATGAATTATTGAAAATCAATGATCAGAAAATCCCCGAAATGAACACCTCAGAGGAAATCTTCAAATTGAATGCCCAAATGAAATCCAAATCTTGCAATTTATATGTCAATAGAAAGCTAAGAACCAGAGGAATCCAACAACACCGAAATTATCAAATTCTGATTTGCCAATAAAAAGTAATTGACCCCGAAAGTCAACGTTTGACTTCTGATGAAAGATGAACAGTCCGTGGTCAAACGTTAAATTGAAGGGTCAAATGAACTCAGAATTTGATCAAATTTCTATCCACGGAAAGCTGATGAAAAGAGGAATCCAATGAAACCAAAATCAAGTAATTTGGAATTATAATAAGGGAGATATCCTATTTTTAAAATCAGCGACTTTTCGGACTGAAATTTGGGGAAAATGAAGAACACTATGAACTAATTTGCAAAATTAAACTTCTAAATCTAAAAAAAACTCAAATTACCTCTTGATAATCGATCGAATCTCAGTACTAACCCGATTTCCACGAGAATTAAGCTCCAATTTGCACGAATTGGAGTGAATTTGCTCGGATCCTTTCTCACGGACTTTCGAAATTAAAGGGGAAAATTCGATGAAATCAAGGAGGAATTCGCGATCAATCCCGCTCCAATCCCTTCGGAATCGAGTCTAAATGCGGGAAAATCACGATGAACTTAGGATCTTCCTCGAAATTCGCTTAATTCCTTCACGAATTGATCAAAAGTTAAAGAACAAAGAAGGGAAATACATGGTTTTAAAGAGAAAATTAGGCCCGAAAACGTGGGCAATACAGGCGGTCGTGGGCGTCGTTTGAAGGCGTCGTGGGAACGGTTTCCTTGCACGGCGTTGTAACTCCCGAATGTGTGGCGAATTTTCCTCAAAATTAGCCTCCATGAACGCCACGTTTGCACCACGATCGGGCCACGATCACGCCGTGATCGGGCCACGATCGTGGGTCGATCCACGATCGCTAGCTTCCAAGGCAACCTTCCAAAGCTCGGGGAGATGATTCCGCCCTCTAGGTATCACGATCGGGGCTCGATCGCGCCGCGATTGCGGTTCGATCGGACCGCGATCGTGGTGTTCTTCCACGCATCGCCATCGCCGTCGGATTAGAATCCAATGCTCCCGATTCCCGCGAAGAGAGAGAAGACCGGTCTTCATCTTAGCCGTCGGATGAAGAGTAGATCGCGATCCACGGTGCTCCACGCGCTACGCTGTCGTCCGCACGATGGAGATCGGACGCCCCAGGAGGCTCCACGCGTCACCAAGGTTGCCAGCGATCACGGCCGTCCGATGATGATTGATGCCTCCTCGATTTGCCACGTGTCGACCACTTGTTGCGTTGCATTTAATGCACGCGGTTTCGTGCATTTAATGCGGCCATCATTACCTGCGGCGCAATTAATGCATCAGACGCGACCGTCGGTTTGTCCTATTAGGCGGGAAAAAGTCTATCTTTTTTTTATTCGTCCACGTCGCCTCGACTGACGGTCCTGAAAACGAGAGCATTAAATGGCATTTGTCTTATTAGGCGGAGGAAAACTCCCTCTTTTTTTTCATTGGCCGCCGCCTCTTCGACTGGCGTGCCTCAAATTCCACGGAAGAAAGACATTTTTGTCTTGGTAGGCGCCCTTTTAATTGGTCGCCGCCGTGCCTGCCACGTGTCTTGATCTCCGCCGCTCTGATCCGATCCGACGCCTGCCAAGCCGCCACGTCACCTGAAAGGTAAGACCCGTGTGGAAACATAGTCCCACACGGAAGAGAAAAACGATTTTCGCCCCTATAAATTAGGGGGCGGTAAACGCCTAATGCGTTACCGCCCCTAAAATCTAACCAGGGCCCACTAACCGTGGGCCCTCCACTCACCAGCCTCCTCGCCACGTGGCGCCCCTCACGGGCGTCCGCGTGGCCTGTCCGCATGGCACCCGGCCACACACGCGGGCCACACGCGTCCTGCCACGTGGCCTCAGTGCCACGTCGTAACGGCGCGGTGGACCCGCGCGCCACGTCAGCCGTCGCCTGGGCCCGGTCGCCACGTCAGCCGCAGGTAATTTCTCCCCCTTTTTCGCGATTTTCACTAAAAAAAATACTTAAAAATTCAATTAAAAATCAAATAAAAAAATCGGAAAAATAGTATAAAAAAATTCGAAATTCCTATTTCTCAAAAATACAACTCCTTTTTTTAATTCAAATTTTTCTCCATTGGATCACAAATTCTTTTCTTTTTAATATCATGTCATTCAAAATATATTTTCAAGAAGGAAATAAGGATGAATTAAAATTTCATTAAATAAGTTCTAATTAAACATTCTAAATCATAAATTCATCCTCAAATCATCCTTCCAAACATTTACTAAAGTCAAAACTCATTTAATAATAGAGATTAACTTCTCTTAATTTAAACAACAGATTAATCATCTCTTAAGCATGAAATTATCTCTAATTTATGCATAAATATCAACTTTAGTGAAATGACATGCCAATGGAGAAAATTCCTAAAAAGTATGATAACATGCATCATATTCACATAAAATAAGCATGAATATGAGTTAATTAGGGTAAGAATTCAGGTTATAAATGCATGTTATCATCTACCTTCTTAATAAACTCCACGATAATCTGTATCATCCCATCCATTCATCTTTCATTTTCCATCCTTTCATCATCTCTAACATTCCACTCTCAGTATCGTCATTCTACTATCTCATTACCAAACAAAATCTCTACATCATCTTCACTGGATTATCCATTCTATCATCAGTGGTATCATCTCATAGATCCTCTTTCCTATTGTAGGATTTAAACACCTCTTCTAAGATTATCCTACATCAGAGGGTGTGTCCACGGCGCTCGTATGGCGCCTCTGATTTCCTCCTTTCTACACAGCGATCTCCCGCGCTCCTCTTGCTAGCGGTTCGCAGTTGGGTGGGAGGGATAATCCTCACAGCGTCTCACGAACTCCCTTCCCTTCTCTTCAACACTTCTAAGAGAGCTAAGAAACACATATCAAACGTAAACGGCGCAAAACAACACTAGGGTTGAGGGGAGGTCCTACCCTCCCTTATATAGGGCCCACAAGTGGGCTAAGGGAGGGTGGGCCTACTTGAGGCCCTCTCCTTTTTGGGATCTACGTGGGCCTCCCGAATAGGGACCTACATAGACCCCAAAAGGGAAAACAAACACAAATCATAAGCGGATCCGCTAAACACAAGTGCGAGACCCCCATAATCCGAGGAGAAGAAGAAGAATAGAAGAAGAATAGCTTAGTGTCGTCTCGCGGCTAGGCCGTGTGCCAAACGCCGGGCTCCTTCGTCTTCGCTCGTCGAATGGGCTGGACTCGGGCTGCCGGTGTCTCTAACGCTGCTAGCGGTGGGCCTCGCTCGCCATCACCCCCCATTCCACCGACTTCGCATCTCCACTCACAACTCCCCGCTCTCTAGCCCAGCCCATTCCTAATCGACAAACGGGAACTTAGCCTCACCCCATCTCGTCGAATTTGCCTGGGCAACCTCCAACCCTCCCTTTCCCGTGCCTGTTCGCCTCGCTCCGGAACCTGACGTGTCATTTTCGTGCGTCGTTAAACACAAAGACGATGGTAAAAAAAAATTTATAAAACCGAACTCACAAAGACAAGATATAATAATCAAGTATTGGGTAAGTATCGGGTCGATCCACAGAGAGCAGGGTTGACTTTAATCGCAAAGTTGACTTGGTCAAACTTAGGTTTAAAAGGAGTTTTAAATAAGAGAAAGTAAGATGTAAGATAGGTAAATGATGTAAATAAGGTAAATAAGAAGTTTTAAGATTTGAAATCTCGGATTTAACAGAAAAAAGTCAAAAGTCAAAGTCAAAGCATTGACTTTGACCAACAATAGGTGTTCTGCAAAATCAGAGAATCAAACAGAGTCAAAAGATTACGAAAAGTAGATATTTGGAAACTAGAGAGAAAATGGAATTTATTGATATATATTTTATAATTTTTTTTAATAAGAAATGGATTTATTATGAATTATTGAAAATCAATGATCAGAAAATCCCCGAAATTGACACCTCAGAGAAAATATTCAAATTGAATAACCAAATGATATCCAAATCTTGCAATTTCTATGTCAATGGAAAGCTAAGAACCAGAGGAATCCAAAAAGACCAAAATTATCAAATTCTGATTTGTAAATCAAAAGTAATTGACCCCGAAAGTCAATGTTTGACTTCTGATTAAAGATGAACAGTCCTCGGTCAAACGTCAAATTGGAGGGCCAAATGAAGTCAGAATTTGATGAATTTGTATCCACAGAAAGATGATGAAAAGAGGAATCCAATGAAACCAAAGTCAAGTGATTTGGAATTATAGTCAAAGAGATATCCTATTTTCAAAATCAGCAATTTTTTGGACCTAAAATTAGGAAAAATGAAGAACACTATGAACTAATTTGCCGAATTAAACTTCTAAATCTATCAAAAACTCAAATTACCTCTTGATAATTGATCGAATCTCACTAATAACCCGATTGCCGCGAGAATTAAGCACCAATTTGTGCGAATTAGAGTGAATTTGCTCAGATCCTTTCTCACGGATTTTCGGAATTCAAGGGGATTATTCGATGAAATCAAGGAGGAATTCGTGATCAATCCCGCTCCAATCCCTTTGGAATTGTGTCTAAACGCAGGGGGATCACGATGAACTAAAGATCTTCCTCGAAATTTTCTTAATTCCTTCACGAATCGATCAAAAGTTAAAGAACAAAGGAGTACATGGCTTTTTAAAGAGGGAAATTGGGCTTGAAATCGTGAGTGATGGAGCGAGTCGTGAGCATCGGTTGCGGCGTCGTGGGAGCGGTTTGCACTGACCGGCATTGTGGCTTCAAATCCGGGCTGATTCGGCTTGAATTTCACTTAAAACGGAGCTTCAAAATAGGCCACGATCTTCGCGCGATCGGCCACGATTGACCACGATCGAGCGTCGATCGTGTTCCAGATGCTTTGGAACAGCCGATCGATGGTCGTGGAATGGATCCCACGTGGAAGGAGCCCCGATCGCGGCTCGATCGCGCCGCGATCGTGGTGTTCTTCCACGCGTCGCCTACTGATAACATGCATTTATAACCTGAATTCTTACCCTAATTAACTCATATTCATGCTTATTTTATGTGAATATGATGCATGTTATCATACTTTTTAGGAATTTTCTCCACTGGCATGTCATTTCACTGAAGTTGATATTTATGCATAAAATAGAGATAATTTTATGCTTAAGAGATGATTAATCTTTTGTTTAAATTAAGAGAAGTTAATCTCTATTATTAAATGAGTTTTGACTTTAGTAAATGTTTGGAAGGATGATTTGAGGATGAATTTATGATTTAGAATGTTTAATTAGAACTTATTTAGTGAAATTTTAATTCATCCTTATTTCCTTCTTGAAAATATATTTTGAATGACATGATATTAAAAAGAAAAGAATTTGTGATCCAATGGAGAAAATTTGGATTAAAAATGAGTTGTATTTTGAGAAATATGAATTTCTAAAGTTTTATACGATTTTTTATTTATTGCTATTTGTTTTTTTAATTGATTTTTTTAAAGTATTTTTTAGAAAAATCGCGAAAAAGGGAAAACGTACCTGCGGAGCTGACGTGGCGCGCGGGCCCAGGCGCGGCTGATGTGGCGCGCGGGCCCAGGCGGGGCTGACGTGGCGAGCGGAGCCACGTGGCACGCGGGACCACCGCGCCGTTACGACGTGGCGCTGAGACCACGTGGCAGGACGCGTGTGGCCCGTGCGTGACACGTGGCTGACACGTGGCATATACATATAATATATTCATAACATAGGGTTATCGTACATATAAGCCTATTCTTAGAACTGGCTGATATGTACGATAAACTCGCCTATTTAACCGCGGGTTTTCCCATTATTTCTTCCGTGTGGGACTATGTTCCACACGGTTTAACATGCAGGGTGACGTGGCAGCGCACGGGTGGTCCGCGCAGGTGGCGCACAGGGCGCACCAAGTGGTAGAGAGCCACGTGGCCACGTGGGGCCCGTGTGGGGCGATGCGTGTGGCGCGATATAGAAAAAAAAGAAAAGATCATTAATAGGGGAATCCGTTCCCCTATTTAACCGCGCCGTCTTCCTCTACTTTCTCCGTGTGGGACTATGTTCCCACACGGTTTTTCTGTTTTGCAGGACGCGTGGCGGTGCGAGGAGCGTCAGATTTCAGCTCAACGGCGGTGATCGCGTGGACCGGAGTCCACGCGATCACGATCAAAGCACGTGCGTGAAATCCAGTTTAAGTGACGTCGATCGGACGGCTCACAGAATGCCACGTGGCATCCCGAGAAGCGGTCGATCGTCATCAAATCAAAGGGATTGAGATGCATCAGACGGCCGTGATTATTCGCAATCACGATCGGCGGATCGCCATCGGACGGTGCAGAGACGACGAGGAAGAACTTCGCGATCGAGCCGTGATCGCGGCGCGATCGAGTCGTGATCGAGCCGCGATCGTACGCATTCTGCCGCGGAATCGATCCCACTCGAGCTGAAGATGATCGATGGAGCTTCAGGAGCACGATCGACGCCCGATCAAAGCCCGATCGGGCAGAAATCGTGGTCAATCGTGGCCTTTTTGGAGGCTGATGTGAAGCCCAATTCGCGCGGATTTTTCGCGGAATTGAAGCCACGATGCCGCGTCCATGGAATCGTCCCCACGTCGCCTTCAACCGACACCCACGAACGCTTCCAATGGCCACAATTTCGGGCCTAATTTCTCTTTAAAAACTCATGTACTCCTTCTCTTGTTCTTAAACTTTTGATCGATTCATGAAGGAATTAAGCGAATTTTGAGGAAGATTTTAAGTTCATCGTGATTCCCCTGCGTTTAGACTCGATTCCGAAGGGATTGGAGCGGGATTGATCGCAAATTCCTCCTTGATTTCATCGAATTTTCCCCTTGAATTCCGAAAGTCCGTGAGAAAGGATCCGAGCAAATTCACTCCAATTCGTGCAAATTGGAGCTTAATTCTCGTGGCAATCGGGTTAGTAGTGAGATTCGATCGATTATCAAGAGGTAATTTGAGTTTTTATTAGATTTAGAAGTTTAATTTTGCAAATTAGTTCATAGTGTTCTTCATTTTTCTCAAATTTCAGTCTGAAAAGTTGCTGATTTTGAAAATAGGATATCTCCCTGATTGTAATTCCAAATCACTTGATTTTTTTTCATTGGATTCCTCTTTTCATCAGCTTTCCGTGGATAGCAATTTCATCAAATTCTGAGTTCATTTGACCCTTCAATTTAACGTTTGATCACGGACTGTTCATCTTTTATCAGAAGTCAAATGTTGACTTTCGGGGTCAATTACTTTTTATTGGCAAATCCGAATTTGATAATTTTGGTCTTGTTGGATTCCTCTGGTTCTTAGCTTTCTATTGACATATAAATTGCAAGATTTGGATTTCATTTGGGCATTCAATTTGAAGATTTCCTCTGAGGTGTTAATTTCGGGGATTTTCTGATCATTGATTTTCAATAATTCATAATAAATCCATTTCTTATCCAAAAATTACGAAACTTATATCAATAAATTTCATTTTCTCTCTAGTTTCCAAATATCTACTTTTCGTAATCTTCTGACTCTGTTTGGTTCTCTGATTTTGTAGAACATCTACTGCTGGTCAAAGTCAATGCTTTGACTTTGACTTTTGACTTTTCTCTGTCAAATCCGAGATTTCAAATCTTAAAACTTCTTATTTACCTTATTTATATCATTTACATATCTTAAATCTTATATTCTCTTATTTAAAACTCCTTTTAAACCTAAGTTTGACCAAGTCAACTCTGCGATTAAAGTCAACCCTGCTCTCTCTGGATCGACCCGATACTTACCCAGTACTTGATTATTCTATCTTGTCTTTGTGAGTTCGGATTTATAAATTTTGTTTGACCATCGTCTTTGTGTTTAACGACGCACGAAAACGAGCCGTCACCTACGCCGTTAGATTCGAATCTGACGCTCCTGATCTCCTCCGAAAAGTGTAGAAAAATCGGCCGTCGCGTGGCCGTTAGATCGCGATCGTGCGTTCTGATTTTTAATCAAGATGGGCTCTCCTCATGTCGCCACGTCAGCTCCGCAGGTACGTTTTCTCTTTTTTTCGCGATTTTACTAAGGAAATTTACTTTAAAAATCATTAAAAAAAATCAAATAAAAAAATGGAAAAATACATAAAAACTTCAGAAATTCATATTTCTCAAAATACAACTCCTTTTAATCTCAAATTTTCTCCATTGGATCACAAATTCTTTCCTTTTTAATATTATGCCATTTAAAATATATTTAGAGAGAAGAAATCAAGATGAATTAAAATTTACTTAAATCATTTTTCATTAAACACTTTAAATTATAAATTCATCTTGAAATTATCTTTCTAAACATTTACTAAAGTGAAAGATCATTTAATAATAGAGATTAACTTCTATTAATTTAAACAAAAGATTAATCATCTATTTAACATCAAATTATCCCTAATTTATGCATGAAAATCAATTTTAGTGAAATGACATGCCAATTGAGAAAATTCCTAAAAAGTATGATAACATGCATCATATTCACATAAAATAAGCATGAATATGAGTTAATTAGGGTAAGAATTCAAGTTATAATTGCATGTTAATAGAACCCACACAGGCCGCATCCTGCGCTTGTGCGCTGACTGCCTTGCTGTTCCTGTGAATTCCTCCGCAAGCCTCTCTGGACTACATCGCGCTCCCTACCCGTTGACCAAAACCAGTTGACCTCATTGCCCCCACGCCGAACACCCCCCCTGTCAACCCACCTACCGACCCCTCCCCACCAGTCAACCTTGAGTGCCCATCTTCCTATGTCCCTCCACCCGCACGCGTCTCCTAGCTCGCGCCTGCGCCTGTGCTGATTGTCCACGTGGCCCTAGTCCTTTTCCCCACGCTCTGCCAGTGTAGGCTTCACCCGTTCAGATACCGGTATCTGTAACGATAATGGTATCGGGTACCGTTAATGATGGAGAATTATTTTGAAACATGAACACAAGGGTTATAAGTGAACCTATCCTCCTCCTCCTTCTCCTTATCTACCAATTTGAGAAATTATCCATTCCTTAAATGGATGAAGAAGACCTCTCTAAATAATTAAAGAGAGAGTAGATCTTAAGGGATTTATTTTCCCTCCTCTTCTTATTTTACACTGATCTAATGATTGACTTGGTCAAAAGAAATTAGCCCATCTTTAGATAATTAGAATTCTTTGAGTGGACCAAGTCAACCACCCTTTTACCCTTGATATAGGTTCCTAATTTCCAAAACCATATCCATTATATCATAGGTAACCTTATATAATTATAAATAATGATCTCAAGAAACATCAATAGGAATATCCTTGATCTCCAATTTCTTCTATCTTTGAAAACCTCCCTTAGAAAGTATTCTAGAAGAGATCTAAACTATTATTACCTATGGATGCATTGCCATTGAATTCTATTTCAAGTCAAGCACAATTGAAGAAAGAAAACGGTACTTATTCTTCTTACCATCGTGAGAATATCAACAACACATGAAGCCTTCCAAAGAAATGAAGACAAAGAGGAGCTCACGACTCTCAGTAGGTTGAAGAATTAATTTGAGTTCTCTTCACCGAGGATAAGCCTCTCTGCAGATATGGAGCAATGAAGCAACTCTGGAAATCTCCACGCCATCATACGATCAAAGGGCTACATTTTCAGCTCTCATCATCAGGGAGACCATCAAGATAATGATGAGGTGTCTCCCTTGAGTAAAGAACATGCAAATCAACACCTTCTCTGCAGAAGGACCGCGACAGAAAGTGACTCGGAACCGAATAGAAAAGAAGCAAGGAAGTTCCTCCCCCCCGAACATAATCCGTGACTGTCCAGTCATTGCGCGCAACTACGCGGAATCTCCATGCAAGGACTCGAGCCGAATAGTATTTCTGACGATACCACAAGGATAGCATCATCTGTCCCTCTTCGCCTGCCATGAAAAGCAATTCTATCCCACACCTAATAACCTCGAGGACCAGTTATTTTCCGCCTCACCGCGCCATGATAAGCACGCGGAAGACAGAAGTCACAGCTCGGCACGGTTATAGAGAAGGATCACCGAAGCTATGAGAATTCGGCCGAAATGCCGCTCGCCTAGTCCACGTGCGAGCTCACTTGCTGTGTCGCCGATCGACGATTCGAGGAGGTATCGAATACGCTCTGACGACGGATTTGCCTTTATTCACCTCGTTCACGGAAGCCTCTCAACATCAAAGTAACGCCCGACGGAGAGCATCACGGGGTATCGCTGGATAAGGCTGATTTCAAAGAGCTCCTCATGAAAGTATAATTACTATCGCACCTGCCACGTCAATTCTATCACCTTCTCCAATATCTCCTTATCGTCAACTTCCCGAACGAAAGTTAAGGACTTCAGAATGTGTCCATGATGAGCGTAACCGCTCGTACGCGGAAGTACGACAGTGCGGATTCACTAAAAGACGAAAGAGACGGAAATTCTCAAACGAATAAACTCTCATCGTTGTCCTCCGCGATAAAACATCACGATCGGAACTTCACCCAGGCTAACATCCAAAGGAAGCCCAGCTCATCCAATTGATTCCGAAGTCAACGACCTCATCCCCGACCAAACCGACCTACCTTCCAGTCAACGGTCGTGACGGAGTTCACGTAAGAAACAACAAAGAAATTCCGCAACGTGCATAACCGTTGTCCGCGGAAGTTACGAAGACGCGTCTCATCCCTACCACTCCTCATCTCTGTCTTCTATAAAAGAGGGATTGTAAGGAATGAAAAGGCAGTTTTTTGATGAATGAAAATCGGTTCTATTGGTTACTTTTTATCCCTGTGTTCGTGTTCATCACGTTCATGTGTTCCTCCGTATCTCCATCGTCTTCCCGTGAATCTTCCGCACCCATCTCTCCGAGTTCTATCTCTCTTTCCGTTCTCCCCCTCTTATGTCGTCTTTCTCCATTTCACGTCTGAATCTTGTTGAGGAAAATCCGGTTCAGTGAAGCGATTCGGGAGCATCGCTTCTTCTTTCCATCTCAGGTATTATCCTCTATTATTTTATCGTGTTAATACTTCTTATCCTAAAATCGTCTATAAGTCCACGTTGACCGTGAAACTCTCTCCATTTTCCGTCACGTCTCCGTGTCTTTCCGAGGATTACAATAACACCTTCTATCTGTGCGTTCTGTCCTTATTATCGCCTATCCGTCACTACTCTAATCTATATCTTTTTTATCCTAAATTCTCTATTATATATCTGATCTTCACACTCTAATTAATTCATAGTTGTTTGTCATCTTGGAATTGATTTACATACTTCCCTTGATATCATTCATAGGTCCTCTCTTAAATTGTAGGATCATTCTCTAAAATATCCTACATCAGTTAAGGTTCTAAACGGTAATCGATACATACAGTACCCGATACTGACATCCACATGTCGGCATCAGTAATTGGATGTTAGTATCGGTTTCCAATATCACAATCCGATACCGACATCCGCTAACGGCTACCGTTGGGTGTCGATACCGGATATCGATATCGGAACCGATACCGATACCGACATCCGGTTTAACCTAAATGTTAAACTAAATAAAATAACTCCTAACTTCCAAAGTCCTAACTTATTGAATATCGATTCGTAAGTCCTACTTAATACCCGATTACCCTAAGTCCTAAATTATCTAATATCGAGCAGCCGAGCTTCAAAGTTCAAAATACTTCACAAATTCCATATCACTCTCTGCGCGGCGTTCTTCCGACGTTCTTCCAATTTTTCTTCACCATCTTCACTCTCTGCGCGACATTCTTCCGGCGTTCTTCCGACGCTCTTCCGGCGTTCTTCCGGCATTCCACACTTCCAGCTTTCCGCACATCCGACATTCCTCACTTCCGGCGTTCCGCAGTTCTTCCGGCGTTCTTCCGCAAAAAATCAGGTAAGGGATTCTTAACCCTCTATCTGACAACTGCAATTCAATGGGAATGCATCTATAAATGAAGAAAAAAATTCATGCCGAGTATTAAATGATTAAATGAAGGAATTTAATTGTTTTTTTCTTAATCTATGAAACGCGTTCTAGCGCTGTAGTTTGAAAGATATTCAATCCCCAATACTCGTGAACCTATCGAAAAGCAACTCTAAAGCCCTTGATCTCGTAAAGAAAATGACTCGTGCGAAATGGATCGATTCTCCTGGTGATCCTTCAACAAGCCGGTCGAGTCAATGGACAATTGAAGAGAAGGCAACGGCAATACAATGAAAAGTTTGGGAACCGGGAAGATGAATAGCTTGGATCGATTAGATCGGAAGATCCTACCTCAATTCTGAATTCAAAGGCTCGGAGATCGAGAATCAAAGATTGTAGGTGGGAAAGCAGAGACGTGGGCTGCTTCGGACGCGGAATTTCAAAGGGGATGGGAAATGGTAGAGCTCCAATTATTACATCAATGACAGGGAAAGAGAATTTTGACCGTGAATAGGAATAAGAATTACAATTTTGCCTAATTTTTGAGCACGAATAGGAATAAAAATCGGATTTTTTTATTGGTGGAATGCTGACTGCTGAACGTCACCCATCAGCTTCTTCTCTTGTTGACATTGTGAGGACGCAAGGCATTTCTCAGAATCTTAGTCCACTCTCCAACGTACTCACAGAGAGAGAGAGAGAGAGAGAGAGAGAGAGAGAGAGAGATGAGAGAGAGAGAAAGAGAGAGAGAGAGAGAGAGAGAGAGAGAGAGAGAACTTTCTTGAAAGTGTTAAAAGGTAAGAGAACAGGTCTTGCTATGAGTTATAGGTTTCAATGATATATGCATGGAAGATTGTTGTCGTATGGTTAATTATGAAGTGTTGATTATTCATTTGTCGGCTGACATTAATTTTAGAGTATTATATATGTATATATATATATATATATGTGTGTGTGTGTGTGTGATTTATCATATCTTTGATTAGTTTTATCATTATCTATTATTAGTTTAATTTTTTTCCTCCATTTTTGTATTTGAAATGTATGATTTAAGAATTCACATTTATTTTAAATGTATGATGTATATTATTTTAAATGTCTGATTTCTTATTTATTTGAAATGTATGACGTATATGTTAAAAAAACAGTAAATTGTCATTATTCATTATTATTTTAAATTTTTTCCTCCATTTTGTATTTGAAATGTATGATTTTTGAATTCACATTTATTTTAAATGTATGATGTATATTATTTTAAATGTTTGATTCCTTCTTTATTTGAAATGTATGATGTATATGTTCTTTCTCCAATTAATTATCTCGTCAATTTTCCATATAATTTTATTTTCTATAATGAAGTTAGGGTTTTTGATTTTACTTTTTATTTTAGAAAATGTTGACAATGGAGAGTTCGAGTTCGTTACATGTGGATGCTGCAGAAGCAAACACAAATGTGACACCATCTCTTGATGAGCAAGGGTCAACAGGAGTGAAGCAAAGCCGCATCACACGATCTCCCATCGTGCAATATTTTAAATTGATGCATGACTGACGTCTCGTTTTCGTGCGTCGTTAAACACAAAGACGATGGTCAAACAAAATTTATAAATCCGAACTCACAAAGACAAGATAGAATAATCAAGTATTGGGTAAGTATCGGGTCGATCCACAGAGAGCAGGGTTGACTTTAATCGCAGAGTTGACTTGGTCAAACTTAGGTTTAAAATGAGTTTTAAATAAGAGAATATAAGATTTAAGATATGTAAATGATATAAATAAGGTAAATAAGAAGTTTTAAGATTTGAAATCTCGGATTTGACAGAGAAAAGTCAAAAGTCAAAGTCAAAGCATTGACTTTGACCAGCAGTAGGTGTTCTGCAAAATCAGAGAATCAAACAGAGTCAGAAGATTACGAAAAGTAGATATTTCGAAACTAGAGAGAAAATGGAATTTATTGATATAAGTTTCGTAATTTTTAGATAAGAAATGGATTTATTATGAATTATTGAAATCAATGATCAGAAAATCCCCGAAATGAACACCTCAGAGGAAATCTTCAAATTGAATGCCCAAATGAAATCCAAATCTTGCAATTTATATGTCAATAGAAAGCTAAGAACCATAGAAATCCAAAAAGACCAAATTTATCAAATTCTGATTTGCCAATAAAAAGTAATTGACCCCGAAAGTCAATGTTTGACTTCTGATGAAAGATGAACAGTCTGTGGTCAAACGTTAAATTGAAGGGTCAAATGAACTCAGAATTTGATGAAATTGCTATCCACGGAAATCTGATGAAAAGAGGAATCCAATGAAAAAAAATCAAGTGATTTGGAATTATAATCAGGGAGATATCCCATTTTCAAAATCAGCAACTTTTCAGACTGAAATTTGAGAAAAATGAAGAACACTATGAACTAATTTGCAAAATTAAACTTCTAAATCTAATAAAAACTCAAATTACCTCTTGATAATCGATCGAATCTCACTACTAACCCGATTGCCACGAGAATTAAGCTCCAATTTGCACGAATTGGAGTGAATTTGCTCGGATCCTTTCTCACGGACTTTCAGAATTCAAGGGGAAAATTCGATGAAATCAAGGAGGAATTTGCGATCAATCCCGGTCCAATCCCTTCGGAATCGAGTCTAAATGCGGGGGAATCACGATGAACTTTAGATCTTCCTCGAAATTCGCTTAATTCCTTCACGAATGGATCAAAAGTTGAAGAACAAGAGAAAGAGTACATGAGTTTTTAAAGGAGAAATTGGCCCGGAATCGTGGGCTGTAGAGGCGGTCGTGGTGGCGATTTTCAAGCGTCGTGGGGGCTCTTCCTTAAGCATGAGCCGTGGCTTCAATCTCACGGCGATTTTGACCAAATTCAGCGGTGAATTTGGCTCCTCTTTCCACGATTTTAGCACCACGATCGGACCACGATCGCGCCGCGATCGGGGCCACGATCGTGCGTCGATCGTGATCCTGGAGCTCTATCGATCCTCGTCGGCTCGAGTGGAGTCGATTCCGCGGCAGCATGCGTGCGATCGCGGCTCGATCGCGCCGCGATCGCAAGGTTCTTCCACCTCGTCCTCGCACCGTCCGATGGCGATCCTGTTAGATGAACGATCACGATTCATTAATCCCGTGCGCCGCGATCAAGCTTCGAGCCCTCCGCCAGCCGTCCGATCGTGGTCGTCTTGATGAAGATCGGGCGTTTGCGTGATGGAGATCGGACGCCCCAGAAGACTCCACGCGTTTCAAAAAATCGCGAACGATCGCGACCGTCCAATCGTGATCAACGCAAAGCCTTCGATTGATGCCGATCGGAAGCTTCTTGTGATGCCACGTGTCTAAAGGTGAGCCGTCGATCATCTTCACTTACTCCTCGAATTCAACACGTGTCTGATTGTTGATCGCGTGGACTCGGGTCCACGCGATCTCAGCTGTTCCGCCCGCATCCGATGCTCGTCGCGTCGCCACGTCGCCTGCAAGGTAAGAAACGTGGGGGAACATAGTCCCACACGGAAGATAAAAAAACTTTCGCCCCTATAAATTAGGGGGCAGTAAACTCTTATTACGTTACCGCCCCAAAATACTTACTAGGGCCCACTAACCCGTGGGCCCTCCACATGCGACCCCCTTCTGCCACGTGGCGCCCCACACGGGCGCCCACATGGACCGTCCGTGTGGCCTCCTGCCACGTGTCAGCGCCACCTGCGCCCCGCGTGGGCCGCCCGGGCTCTGCCACGTGGCCTCAGTGCCACGTCGCACCCCGGGTTGGTCCCGCGCACCACGTCAGCAGCCGCCTCGCCACGTCGGCACCTACAGGTAATAAAATCCCCCTTTTTCGCGATTTTGTTAATAGAAAATTCCTAAAAAAAATAAATAAAAATCAAATAAAATTCAGAAAAAAGGGCATAAAACTTCAGAAATTCATAATTTAAAATATACAACTCCTTTTTAATTAAAATTTTCTCCATTGGATCATAAATTCTTTCCTTTTGAATATTATGTCATTTAAAATATATTTAGAAAGAAGAAATCAAGATGAATTAATATTTACTTAAATCATTTTTCATTAAACACTTTAAATCATAAATTCATCTTGAAATGATCTTTCTAAACATTTACTAAAGTAAAAAATCATTTAATAATAGAGATTAACTTCTATTAGTTTAAACAAAAGATTAATAATCTATTTAACATGAAATTATCTCTAATTTATGCATAAATATCAACTTTAGTGAAATGGCATGCCAATGGAGAAAATTCCTAAAAAAGTATGATAACATGCATCATATTCACATAAAATAAGCATGAATATGAGTTAATTAGGGTAAGAATTCAGGTTATAAATGCATGTTATCAATGACCGTACTTACTCGTGTGAAATTTGCCGATAGAAATATCCAGACGACATGCAAGGGGTCATCAAGCGTTTAACAGACAGGAGCACTAATGTCTTTTGGAAGCACTTTAAAGCTGTGCATCGAAGGCTTTATGATGCACTTAAGGGATTTGGTGATGCTCATGGCGGCCAACAATGCATAATTACTGAAGGGGCAGATGGGCAATTGAAGATTGAGGCCCCGAAGAAGCGACCCTTGGGGGGCCTAACCCCCGATGAGACGAAGGATGTCATTGCTCGTTTCGTGCGCCTCATTGACTCTCCTTGGAGCATCATTGACCACAAAGCTTTCAAGGAGTTATGACGATATGCGACGCAGATAGAAGTAGATCCCCCAAGTGCAAAGGTGATAAAGTCATGGACAATTAAGATGCACCAAAGGATGAAAGAGACGATTGCAACGGGGTTCACTTTAGTACATCATGTGACGCTCACAGCAGATGCGTGGACAGCAAAAAATGGATGTGGCTTGTTGGGTGTCACAACGCATTGGATTGATGCTGCCTGGGAATACCGTGAGTGTGTGTTAGCAGTTTGAGAGCTCGCCGGGAAGCATGACGGCGAAAGTATGGCATCTATACTACTTGAAATTATAGAAGAGTTTAAGTTGCAGGCTAAGGTTAGTCTTTTCTTCTTTGTTTTCTAATTTCTGATTTAGTATACCCTGAAATCTCATTTTTCTTTCTTATAATTTTTTTTAAACTCCAAAAAATCTTAATTTCTTTTATTAATTATCTATTGGTTATTTTACTAAAAGTAATAATCTTAATTTCTTTTATTAATTATGTATTTGTTATTTATTAATTATAATTTTCTTATTTTATAACAAACATCAATTTATATTTTGAATCTTTATTAAGGTATTAATGCTATATTCTTATTTCAGGTTAGTGCTATGACGATTGATAATGCATCCAGAAATAAGAAGATGATTGCTATGATGGCGAAAAAGTTGAAAAGAGAAAATAAGAACTTCACCGTGAAAAGGCACATACCGTGCTTCGCACATATTTTGAACCTCGTCGTTCAATCCGCCATTAAGAGCTTTGACATCCCTTCTGCTTCTCACTTGATGGAAGAAGAAGGCGATGAGCAATTGATGGCTTTTGACTATGCTAGTGATATGGATGTCGAAGAGGATGTTGATGTTGGTCCTTCAACATCGACATCAATGCATAGGGTACATGTCACACTCGACGAGGCAGTGGCAAAAGTTAGGACATTGGTTCGGGCTACCCGCAATGGTAGCCAACGACGGCTTATGTACGCGAAACTATGCACTGACTTGAAGATGTCTGATAATAACCTCCTCGAATTAGCACCTACGACATGATTCGAGCCGCCATTGAGAAGAGGGCCGTCCTGGATGAAGGAACATCCCATTTCAAGACAAATGGGAGGGAGACAAAGATATCAAAGGACGAGTGGGAATTACTACGGATATTTACTGATTTATTAGAACCATTCTCCTTCACCACTCAGCATGTTTGTCAAACAGTGACCCCAACAATCACTGACGTATTATTTATTTTGCAAGTATGATAGTAGAACTTAATAATTTTATTTTATTTGCATCTCTTTTTAAATTGGTTCATGACTTGGTCTGATTGCCTCTCTTATCAATTTATCTTATACGAGCTTGATTTGCATATGAGCAACGTGATCAATCACGTTGAAGCATCGATAGTCTCCGTAGCAGTGAAAAAATTGGTAATTGAGGAGAAGATATCAATGGACCTTGCATGTATGGCGATGAAGCAAAAGTTGGATAGTTATCAGCAGAAGGTATGGGAAAATCATACTATCATAGTAGCTGATCTATTGGACACCAATCAGAAGGGTTCAATGCTTGATGAAAGGACAAAGAAAGCGGCGATAGCATATATTAGGGTCCTCTTACCCTCCCCACTGCCAACTTCCTCCAGTACATTGCCACCTTCTACTCCTATCAGCTCTACTACTAGGCAAGATTAGTTGAAACGAGTATGCACAAAGAAAGATGGACCTGCGCAATCGACATTGACACCCTCAGAGCAATTAGATGCCTATATGAATGAAACTGTGAAGGATGAGAGAGACCCCACGCTACATTGGTTGGCTCGTAAGGGGAAAATTGCATATCTTGCCCTTGCCCCCATTGTATGAGAACCCCTAGTAGTATGTGCAACCAGTGCTCCGTCCGAACGTGTGTTCTCTGCCGGTCGAGCTGTGGTCACATACAAGCGTGCACTTCTCACAGAAGAAAGCATCGAAACACTAGTGACCATAAAGTGTTGGCTTCGGGGGAATAACATCAAGTGGTATGACAATGTCCATGATGAGGATACCGAGATGAGAGTCGTTGCAGATGAAATGGTATGAACATCATATGCAGGGAATTCATCACTTATCATAGTATTAACATTTAAATGTTATGATTTGCTCACTCATTTTCATGACTTTACCTTGTAGGGGATAAGTAACTGCGAAGGGGCCTTCGACGCTTGACGGTCTTCCCAAGCAATAACAAGGAACGAGCATAGGGTTAGGCGATGAGATGACTAAACGCCCGATGGGGAATGGTGAATGAGAAAACTTTATAGTTCTTTGTAGACATTTATTTTTAAGTTCTTTCTCATTTTCAAAATTCTAGGGTTTTTTTTTATCAATTTTTAGAGAGGAACTCTATCAATTTTTTTTTCAAAAATTACCCACTTAACTAGTTAACTCATTCTTCTTTTGTCCTCAAATGTAATACTAATTAAAATGTTAATATTAGTTAAGTTAAAGTCAAAATGTAAAGATTATTATAATGCAATTAATGCACAATTAAATGGTTAATTACATGCTAATTAAAATATAAATTCTAATATTATAAGGTTATAAACTTGTTAATTCTTGAATTTCCAAAGTTCTTTTTAATTTAAAAAAATTCTAGGGTTTTTTAATCTATTTTTAGAAAGGAACTCTATCAATATTTTCCCAATTCGCTTAACTAGTTAACTCACAAATATTTGGTTCCTCAACTAAAAAATTATTTAAAATATTAATATTAGTTAACTAGAAGTCATGCAATGTAAAGATGGTTATCATGCAATTAATGCACACTTTATAAGATTGACTATCCTTTTCATCTTATTATGATTTGATATAAAATTTTTGAAGAAATTTCAATATTAAATGGTTAATTATAGGCTAATTAAAGTGTTATTTCCTTGACTTTTAGGTTTTATAGACTTATCAATCTTACTAAAATTGCACTTGTATTAAGATATTAATCTAATATTTTGGATAATGATTGATCAAATATTAATTCTATTATCATAAGGTTATATAAACTCCTTAACTCAGAAATATTTCGTCCTCTAGTGTACTATTATTAATTACTTAACTTAGAGTCAAAATGTAAAGATTGCGTTTTCTTAACTATTACGTTTTCTAAACTGATCAATATTACTAAAATTGCACTTGTAGTAAGATATTAATCAAATATCTTACATAATCTTCAATAAAATATTAATTCTTAAATTATAAGGTTATAAATAATTTTTACTTTTACTACGGTTCAATGAAATTAAAGTTTTAATTTCCAAATAATCTTCATGTCATTAAATGGTTAAAGACTTATTATTTAATTACTTGTTCACAAATCATTAGATTTTTTATATTTTTACGATATAATGCACATTATAATATAAATTATATCATAAATGTTTAAAGTACTCATTTGAAAGGAGTGTGCAATGGTGATCAATAATGCACATTATAATATAAATCATATCATAAATTTTTATAACTAAAATAAATAATACTTTATTTTTAAACTTTATTTGAAATTTGAAATTATAATTTAATCTTTATTTGAAATTATTTTAAACTTTATAAAGGTCACATACTTTATAATTTATTATTTGAAATTTGAAATTTATAATAATTAATAAATTTATTTTTTTATTTTTAGATATCCAGTACCCGATAGCGTCATCCACTACCCTTAATGATATCCAGTACCCTTACGATTGAAGACTATCAAGTAGATGAAAAAGAACAGATGATGGATGAGTCCTTGTACCATATATTGAAGGAAAGTGGGTCGAATGCTGACAGCTAAGTTCTCTCTTCCTGACTGTCTCTCTCCCCATTTCTCTACACCACTATATCTCTCTTCCGAGTTCTTCATCCCTACCTCTCTCTCTCCCCATCAACTATCTTTCTCATCCTATTTCTTCATCCCCCTCTCCTGCTATGGCTCTATCAGTCTTTCCCTTTTGCGCTCTCTCTCTCTCTCATATATTTCAATACATATCCCTCTCTCTCTCATACACAGCACAGCCTACAGGCACTGCACCAAAGAATTCCCGCATTCAATCTACCCCAAGATGACGCTGGATCCGCTGGATCTCTCTCATTACAAACTTCGTACTCCTTCAGAGCTCCTCTGTAATCTTTATTTCCAATCAATCTCAGGGCGTTGTTCCTCAAAATCAGATTCTTGATCTGAATTTCTCCGTGATCTCTGCAGATTTCATCCACTCGGTTAAATATTTTGATTGCTTCGTCCAGATCCCCGACATGCATTTTAATGTAAGCCAATCTAGATAAAAGCGCCGGATCCGAGGGATTCTTGGTGAGGAGATCCTTAATTAGAAGCAAGCAAACGTCGAATTCCCGGTTCGAAAAGTGGTGTCGACAGAGAGATCCGATCAAGAACGCTTCTCTTTGTTTCCGGAGGCTTAATTTATCTTCTTTGAGAGACATTCTCGTGCGGAAAATGCTCAGGAGAGAGTAGAGACGATCCAGTACCGTCATCCAGTACCCTTAATGATATTGAGTACCCTTAATGATATCCAGTACCCTTAACAACATCCAGGACCTAGTACCGTCATCCGGTACCGGATCGGTATTGTTAGCATCCACTACCACACCAGAACTCCATAGTAAACCGATACCGTCATCCAAAATTAGATGACGGTATAAGATACTGGATATCGTTACGAGGATGATGGTATTGGGAGATATCGGTACCGGATGACGGTAGGTGACGAGACGAAACCGCGAGGTCATCGATTTCACGCGGTATCGCGTAAAAAATAATACCGAACTTACCAATTTGATGAAAATGAATCGAATTCAAGGGTATAATGGTAAATACGGGTCGAATCCACAAGGAATTAAGGAATTTCTTGATGTAATCTTCAAATTTGATCAAATCGGACAAGAAATTGATGGTATAAATTGAAGAAAATGGTATTTTAAGAAAGAAGACCTCAAATCGATTCCACGGAATCAAAAATCGTCAAATTTGGATTTGATTTCGCGGAGAAATCAAGAATTGAAGTGGAGAGAAATTTCGGGCGATCGAAATTGCGATTTTGAGTGAAATGTTATGAAACTGAAAGCTAAATCCTAATCTAAAAGATAATTAAACATGATAGGAGGATTAGGAAGCAAAAACCGCTCCCACTAATCCCCGATTGCGATCAAATCGCACCGATTAAGCCTGTTAATCATGAAGAACAGGAAGAATGCGATCGGTGGATTCAAGCTGCGATTTCTCCTTCGATATTCCACCAAATCTTGATTTCAACCCCTCCGTGGATGCGGAAATGAGTGAGGAAGAGGATGGAATCAAGAGAAACGAGAGAGAGAGGTGTCTTGATAGTTAGTTAGATTGAAATCTCACTCGGATGCTTACAAACGTGAAGAACACATCATTTTATAGGAGATTTGATCATAACCGTCCGATCGAAACGATCGACGGTTACGAAAAAGGTCCACGATGGACCATTTTCAGAAATGTCGCGTCTGTCCGATCTTCGATGAAGGGCTCCGATTACTCCTCAGAATAGCGTTTTAAAAACGCTCTTGATTGCATCCTTTAGATCTTGATCCGACGGTCTGGATGAGTTTTGATGAGAAGCGTTATAAAAACGCATCATTCTTGCGTCGTTTGATCACGATCGAACGGCCCAGATATGATCCGCCATCGTTACATCAGAGCCGTTATAATGGCTCCCTTTTGAGCACGTGCGTGATGATCGCCGGTGGTCCTTGCATCCATTCGATCGACGCGCGTCGATCGATTGCTCTGCCCGATTCAACGCTCTCCATCTTGCCATGTCACCTGCATCAAAAGAAAGACATGTGGGTTAGTCCCACACGGAACAAAACTAGAGGATTCGTCGGGTTTATAACACCCGACGAATACCTTCGATAACTTTACCCTCCGATAAGTGGAGGGTTAATTGTACTATAACCCAATATATATATATATATATATATATATATATATATAATATAATATATGATAAAAACCGCGCCACGTGGGCGCTGCGCGGGTCCGCGTGGCGCTGCCACGTGGCCCTGCGTGCCACGTCGCATCCACGTGGGGCCCGCGCTAAATAAAATATTTTTTTATTTAGTTTTTATTAATTAAACGGTTTTTAATCTTAAATAAAATCCAAAAAAATGTGGAAAAATCCGAAAAAATTCCTGAAAATTCTAAAAATCATAGCTTTCAAAATATAACTCCAATTTAATCCAAATTTCTTTCATTTGATCCAGAATTTAATTATCTATTATTCTAAAAGGTCAACATTAATAAATAATAAGAGTTAAAATTATTATTTCAAAAAGACATTCATTTATTAAGATTTTAAACTTTAGAAAATAAATTGAATATTTATAAAAATTGTTTCTCTTATTATTTTAACTTTAAAAATAGTTATAATCTCAAGAAAAATATGGGTTATTAAATTATTAAACTCTAATTTATCAAAATTAACCCTAAATTAAAGTATTTTGAGATTATAATGACTTTTTATGAGAATAATAGAAAAATACATATAAGTATGATAACATGCATGGAAATGAAATCATTTATACTTAAATATGCATCGAAAATCATGTTTTATGATGTAAATATAGCATCATATCAGTAGGCGTACCCTATGCCCGTGTATTCGCGCGAACCTCTAGAGATCATCCTCTTCCAACCCGTGCTAGGCTTCGCAGTGACCTCGACGTCGTCAATTCAGTTCATCTTTTTCTGTCCGTGTTTCGTACGAATGGCCTCCTTCACCACGACCAACTGGGCTCGCGCCCCGCAGGTTAGGCACACATCCCACATCTTTAATTTGAAGTACTATATCTCTTTCAGTATTTCCTGCACTTGCGTCCACCGCCGTTGGGATTTAGTTTAGGACGAGTGATTAGACGACTCGATAGGATTGTGATTATTGTCCAATCCGTCGGGTTGACTGCCGGACCTCCCTTTGACGACCCGAGGCTTCCCGTCTGCGTGGACGTGGGTTGGAAGGCCTCTTGGATTGATACTACTCGGCGCACCCTAGCGTCTCGGAGACGACGTGTGGGAAGGTGTTTTGCTTGTCAACATTAGTATATCATTATATCATAGTAGTTCATCTCATCAGTTTCCCATCCCTAAACTCACCCATAGTATTCCGGCGCACGACCCTGTTCCTTACCTTGGTCTTGCATCATATATATTTACTTGTACATTTAAATATATTAATTTATATGAAGGGATGTATTTATGTACATATAGAGATGTCAATACATTTAGATATACAACATTATATTTAAGTATATATGTCTAAATATGTATATACATATGTGATATTATCTTTATACCTATTAACGTATACATGTAAATATATAAAATTATAAAGAGGGATACATTTAAATATCTGCGTAGATACCTACTGGTGGCGTACGACCCCCGTCGCGACTAAGGCATGACACCACAGCGCTGGAGGAGCCGATACCCCCGCGCGTCCAGCCCCCTTGACAGGCGAAGATGAAGGATGCGGACTTCCACTACACCGTGTGAGGACTTCATCTCGCCACGACACGTCTCGCTATGGGCTCGCGCGCGCGTGGATCTATCTACCATATTTTGTCCGTATCGACTTCCTTAGCTTGCACATGTTTAAGTGGGCCTTTGCTTATCTTCCTGTCTCCCTTTTAGGTTTCTGGGTGGGTTCTCCCCTTTTCGGGATCCTACTCATGAAGCCCTCTTCTTTGTGAACCTTTATTTCTATGAGCATGATTAGGCTTTTGGTTTGTGGGCCTCAAGTGGGCCCTTTCCCCTCTCGGCCCAATATGGGCTCTATAAGAGGGGAAGGGTCCCCCCCACAAACCCTAGCCGTCATTTGAAGAAAAAAAGGAATGACTTCCTTCTCAAGTGTCTGCTTGATAACATGCATTTATAATTGCCCCACATTGCCCCACATTTATGGCCCACGATCATTGTGTGATCGTGGCAATCCATTGGTCCCTATCACCGGATCATACAGCCCGAGATTTTTTGGCGAAATTCCCTTTAAAAACCGATGTATTCTCCCTTTTTGAACTTAACTCTTGATTGATTCATGAAGTAATTAAGTGAATTTGGAGCAAAATCTTGAGTTCATCAAAATTTCCCTGCATTTAGACTCAATCGCGATCCGATTGGAGCAGGATTAATCATGATTTATCGTTGGATTTCATCGGATTTTCTCCTTGAATGCCGAATGTCCGCGAGGAAGAAATTGGGCAAAATCTGCTTCAATCCATGTGAATTGAAGCCCCATCTTCATGGAAATCGGGTTAGTAGTGAGATTCAATCAATTATCTAATGGTAATCTGAGTTTTGATTAGTTTTAGACCATTAATTTTGAGTTTTAGTTCATAGGGTTCTTCAATTTTACCTAGTTTTAGTCCGCAATTTTGCTGATTTTGAAAATAGGATATGTCTCTGATTATGATTTCGAATCATCTAATTCTAGTTTCATTGGGTTCCTTATTTCATCAGCTTTCCGTGGATAGAAAATTCGTTGAATTTCGAGATCATTTGGCCCCTTAATTTAACGTTTGACTGAGTACTGTTCATTTTGAATCCAAATTTGAGCGTTGACTTTCGGGGTCAATTTCTTTCAAAATATAAATCGAAATTTGATAATTTTGGTCTCTTTGGAATCCTCTGATTCTTAGCTTTTTATTGATATATAAATTAGGGTAAATAGCCCCATCTATCCTGAAATTTTAAAATTTTCCCTAATCCATCACAAACTTTTCTTTTCGCCCCATCTATCCCATACTTTTTCCTCTTTCCTCAATCTATCCCAGCCGCTGACATGGACTGAAATTTAGTCCAGTTGGCACCTGGTAAGAACATGAAATGTACTTATAACCACCCATTTATTGCTCTTAATTAACTTCATTAAACTCTGAATACACCATCTCCTCTACCACTTTATCACTTGATATTGTACACTACTAGTGCATCAAACAGAGTTTATTCTATATGCCTTTTTGCTTTTCTGATTTTCAGGAACTATACAAGAGGAATGAGCAGCATGATCCTCAAAAATGGAAGTGTTTAATGGGCTGTCCAAGGCAAGCAATTGCAAGCCCAGTCAAAGGAAATATGAGCCCACCCGAAGTGAAGACTCTGGGAGCATAAAAAGGGAAAAAGATGTTTCGAGAGCCCTCGCTTCTTCTTTTTTTAGCTTCTTCCCGTAGCTTCTCTCTCCTTCCTTCTCTTCCGGCTGTTCCTTCTCTCTCCTAGGTTTAGATCTTCTCCTGTTGTAACTCCTCTGCCAACTGATTTAGGAAAAAAATGTTAATGCAGTTTACTTTGTGTTCTCTCTCATTTTCTTCTTCAATGTCTCTCCTGCAATCTCTGTTTACCTCTTCCGCAGCTTCTCGGTAAGTCCCTTCAGCCTCATTAGATTCCCTTCTCACCCTCTCTTTCTTTTACATTCTTCTGTGGTCACTCCCTTCCGCTAATTTTCCGTTTCGCCTTCTCTCTAAATCCACCTCGTTCTCTTTTGAATTCTACCGTCCTTAATTTCACCTTCCCTCGTACTATCTGACTCAATTTCTAAATTCGTTCTTCCCTTCTCCCTTCTCGTGCTCCCTATCTTCCTCTAAATCTTGTCCGTCCTCTCTTTGATTTTTTTCTCATTCCCTATTCTGCCAAATTTCTAATATTACCTCATTCTCTTTTCTTCCCTTCTCATTCCCGTTCTCTCTTTTTGTTCTCCCTCTCTCTTCCGTCTTTTTGGTAACCGCACATCCCGTTTTTCTAATTTCTCTCACATTCTCTCTCTCGCACGCTCTCCTTCCCTACATTTTCCGAAGTTGTATTCATCCTCTCCCTTACGATCTCTCTGTTCTTCTCCTATCGCTTTCTTGTTTTTGTCTCGTCATTTCAATATCTGCTCTCTCTCTCTCTCTCCAACTTTCCGAATTCATTTCGTTCTCTTTCTCGCTCTCTCTCCTCTCTTTCATGTCTTCTCTCTCAATCTTTATCCTCCCCGAAATTTCCCTTCCTCTCTTTTCTATTCCTCTTCCAACGAATTTGCTTCCTCTCCCCTTCCCGTTCTCCCTTCTCGTACCCTTCTCGCTTTTCCTATTCTGATGCATCTCTCATTCGCTCTCATGTTTGTTGTCTTCACCACTCCTCTATGAATTTCTCCCGCTTTTCCGCCCTCTTTCCCACATTTTGTTCACTCATCAATTTCTATTACGTGTTTCTATCCTAGTTTTGGTCCTCATCACGTTCCTTCCCTCTTCAAGCCCGTCTCTTCTTGTATTCCTTGCCTCATTTCGATCTTATGGATTCAATTCTCTCTCTTACCGCTCTCTCGTATTTCAATATTCTCTCTCTCTCTCTCTCTATCTTTCTCTTTTCTGATAATCTGTCTCTTACGTCATCTGTCTCTTCTCCGCCTCATTTTCTAACTCCCTATGCCATTGTCGTCTCCCCCAATTTCACCTTCTTCCGCGTAGCCCGCCTTACGGTCAGTCTCTCCTCTCTCCCGCTCAATAATTCTAGCCGCCTTTCTTCTTGCATTTTAATTTCCACTCTCCTTCATCTTTCCTCTCCTTTTCTCTGGTTCCTGTTGCTATTCCCAATTTTTCCTTCTTCTCTCCTCACGTCCTCATGTCTTCTCTCCCACCTGCCCTCCTTTCTTCCGTGCACTCATTTTCCCTCTCTCTCAATCTTGTCTTCTTGCGCCTAACTTTCTTTCATAGTCAACCCTCTATTTCCCTCTCTCAACAACTCTCAGCCTTTTCTCTCTCCATATATTCTTTCCACCTCCCTCATAATCGCTTTATTCTCTATCCTCCTTTAGTCTCTCACTTCCTCATACACCATCTTACATTATCCTTCTCTATTTTTCTATTTCATTAACCCTTCTCTCTATTTACTTCCCATAAAAAGGTTTCATAACTAGCTCTTTATTTCCCCCATTTCTCTCTCAAATCTCCCAAACTCTCATCTCATTCTTTCTTCTATTTCCCCTCTTACTTCTCTCCTTTCTACGTAATTTTGATTTCCTTAATTATTCAATCTAATACTCTTCTATATTTTGAATTTAGTATCTTTATATCGATAGGTTCAATTAATTCATCCATCAGAATTCCTTCCTCCCACGGTCAATTCATAGAGCTGACCATCAATCCTTCATCTTTACCCTCCTCTCTACTCTTATTATTGATACTGTCGTACCCTAGAATCCTTGTGGATCGACCTAGAAAGCTATACGCCTTCATCCTCTCTACCCGGACTTAGTTTTCATGAATATAAATAGTAAGTTTGTCGGGCTTAAACACACGACGACTTTGAGCCTATCAGCGCCCGTGTCGCGTCCACGTCAGCCAACGTGTCCACGTCACCCGCCTCCCTCCCTCCCTCTCTCTCCTGCCTCCGTCTCTCTCCCTCCCTCCCTCCCTCTCTCTCCCGCCTCCGTCTCTCTCCCTCCCTCCCTCCCTCTCTCTCCCGGCCTCCCTCTCTCCCTCTCTCCCCTCCCTCCCTCCCTCCCTCTCTCTCCTGCCTCAGTCTCTCTCCCCTCCCTCCCTCCCTCCTCTCTCTCTCCTGGCCTCCCTCTCTCCCTCTCTCCCCTCCCTCCCTCCCTCCCTCTCTCTCCGCCTCCGTCTCTCTCCCTCCCCTCTCTATCTCTCTCTTCCGGCCTCCCCGCCTCCCTCTCTCTCTCTCCCCAGCCTCCCTCCCTCCCTCCCTCTCTCTCCCGGTCTCCCTCCCTCGCTCGCTCTCGTGTCCCGCCCTCTCCCCCACCCTCCCTCTCTCCCTCCCTCTCTCTCTCCCTCTCTCCCTCTCTCTCCCTCTCTCTCCCTCTCTCTCCCTCTCTCCCGGCCTCCCTCTCTCTCCCTCCCTCCCCCCTCTCTCGGCCTCCCTCCCTCCCCCTCTCTCTCAGGCCTCCCTCCCTCCGTCTCCCTCCCTCCCTCCCTCCCTCTCTCTCCCGGCCTCCCTCCCTCCCTCTTCATGAGACGAGACCGCGAGGTCGTCGATTTCACACGGTCTCATGTCAAAAATAAAGTCCGAACTTACCAATTTTGGGATTTAAGAGTGAATTGAAGGGTATAATGGTAAATACGGGTCGTATCCACAAGGAAATAAGGAATTTTCGAGATATCTTCTGGAATTTGGTCAAATTGGACGATGAATTGAGGTGAGAAATCAGGGAAAATGGTGGATTTAGAAAGATAACTTCAAAAGGAATCCACGGAGTCAAGAATCATCGAATTTGGACTTGATTTCGTGGAGAAATCGCAAATTAAAGTGGAGAGAAATTTCAGAACTTAAAAATCATGATTTTGAATGAAAATTTACGAAATTGAAATCTAAAACCTAATCTAAATGATAATTAAAGATAATAGGAAGATAATCTAGGAAAAACCGCTTCTACTAAACCCGTTTAGCGATCTAAACGAGGTGATTAAGCCTATTAATCACCGAAAACGCCAAGAACGGCACGACAAGCTTCAAGCTGCGATTTCTCCGCGGGATTTTCCACAGATCTTTATTTCAACCCCTCCGTGGATGCGAATTGAGAGAAGAAAGAGGATGGAATCAAGAGAAACGAGAGGATCAGTGTCTAGATAAGTCAATTTGATTGAAATCCAACTCGAACCCATACAAAATCGAAAAATGGGTCGTTTTATAGGCCAAATTGGGCGTAACCGTCTGATTCATGCATTTCATCCGCATCAACGGTCCGGATTAAACGCATCAAATCGAACCGTTACTGAAATGTCGTGGCCGTTAGATCTCGGATGGACGCTCTGGATTGCTCCTCATGATGTGCGTTATAAAACGCATAGGATGTCGCCCCTTGGATCGCGATCGGACGGCTGTGATGCGATCCGCACCGATTAATCTTGTCCGTTATAACGCCTTAATTAAAGCACGTGTCTTGATGATCTCCGGTGGTCCGCGTCCACGCGATCGACGCGTGGATCTTCTATGCAGTGCCTGATCCAGCGGTCCTCCGTCCGCCACGTCAATAAAATCTGAGCTGTTATAACTTGTTTAAAATGCCCGTGGTCTTGATTTTACCGTGGACCACACATCCACTCGATCGGCGCGCTCCGATCACGATCCGATGCCTCATATTGCTCCACGTGTCCTGCGTTTAAAACAATGTGTGGGACTTTAGTCCCACACGGAAAATGTAAGTGAAATCCGTCGGGTGTATAACGCCCGACGGATTAAGAGGTTTGAATACCTCTTCCGCTAAGGAAGAGCTTAAAACCTCTTTATAATTACTATAAATATAAATAAAATATATATACATATAGTACGCCCCACGTGGGCGCTGCGCAGGCCCGCGTGGCGCTGCCACATGGCCTTGCGTGCCACGTCGCATCCATGCGGGGCCCGCGCGAAGTAAAAACCATTTTTAATTTTTTTATTTTATTTTTTTATTTAAAAACGGTTTTGAAAATTGAAAATAAATTTGTAAAATTCCAGAAAAATCCCTAAAAATTGTAAAAATCATATCTTTCAAAATACAACTCCAAATTAATCAGATTTTTTTCATTGGCTCTGAAATTCAATTATCTATCAGTATAAAAAGTCAAAATATTTAAATAAAAAGAGATTTAATTTATATTTCAAAAATACACTCATTTCCTTAAGATTTTAAGTTTAGAAATTTAAATGAATGTTTATAAAAATACTTTCTCTTATTATTTAGCTTTAAAAACCACTTATAATCTCAAGTAAAGATAGGTTATAAAATCAGTCATCCTTAATTTGTCATAATTAACCCTAATTTAGTGCATTTTGAGATTATAACATAAATTTGCATGAAATGATAGAAATGCACTCAAAGTATGATAACATGCACATAAATGTAATGTTTTATGCCTTAAATTGCATTAATAATCATGTTTTATCATGTTAAGATTGCATGTTATCACCTCTCTCTCCTGGCCTCCCTCCCTCCCTCCCTCCCTCCCTCTCTATCCCGCCCTCCCTCTCTCTCCCGGCCTCCCTCCTTCCCTCTCTCTCCCGGCCTCCCTCCCTCCCTATCTCTCCCGGACTCCCTCCCTCCCCTCTCTCCCGGCCTCCCTCTCTCCCTCTCTCTCCCTCCCTCCCTCTCTCTCCCGGCCTCCCTCCCTCCCCTCTCTCCCGGCCTCCCTCTCTCCCTCTCTCTCCCTCCCTCCCTCTCTCTCCCGGCCTCCCTCCCTCCCCCTCTCTCCCAGCCTCCCTCTCTCCCTCTCTCTCCCTCCCTCCCTCTCTCTCCCGGCCTCCCTCCCTCCCCCTCTCTCCCGGCCTCCCTCTCTCCCTCTCTCTCGCTCCCTTCCTCTCTCTTCCAGCCTCCCTCCCTCCCCCTCTCTCACTCCCTCCCTCTTTGTCCCGACCTCCCTCCCTCCCCTCTCTCCCAGCCTCCCTCCCTCCCTCTCTGATGGACCCCACTCCACAACCAACTACGCAACGGCCAATAGTTCAGAGGCAGGAGGGATACAGGAGGACTCCTTAAGGTCACAAATGGAAAACGACACGATTGCAGAAAGAGCGGGGCGACGCCAGCGCCCTGTGAAACCGACGGCTGAAGATGACGGGGCTGAAGTACGTGCGGGGCTGTGCCAACGACCTGCGAAACCAACGGCACGTCCGTCGGAATTCTACTACTTCTAGAGGTTTCTTACCTCTAGGATAAATAGAGGTCTTTCGCCGTAGTAGGGAGAGCGACTTATGTTCCTTTTCTTATGCAACTTGAGTTCGTGCTTTACTAAGTATCTCCGTTCTGATGTAGGATATTTCTAAAAAGGTATCTAGATCCTAAAATATGGGGAGGATCTATGAAATGATATCACTAGGAATTAGAGTTATAAATCAGTGAGAATATAGTGTAATATAATTCAGGAATTTAAATATATATGATGATATTAATAGAGACGATAAGATGAATAATAAGAGAAGATAATATGAAATATTTAATAATAAGAAAGTTGATTAAGGTGATAATTTTATATGTGAAGATGGTGGGAAATTTAATAGTGTGATTGACTATCAGTATGGATTAATGATTATATAGGATAAATAAATCAGATAGAAGAGTGTGAGATTAAGATAATGAAGGTGAATGATGAGGAGGGAAAGTCAGTATGGGGGAGATTAATTATAAGATGATCTGTGGAGTAGTGACAGGAAAGAGAGGAGATTGGGAGAGAATAAGAGTAGGGATATATTAGGTGTGATAGAGAATATCGGATAATAATCTATATGTAATATAGGGGAAATAACAGTAGAGTAGATAAGGGTGATAAGCAAGAATAGGAGAAAGAGGAGATAGCGCGGAGATTATAGTTGGGAGAGAGGGGATGGATCGGAAGGAGGAATCTTCTGTTGGACTTATGGATCTTAGAATAGGAACTATTAAGTACTTTAAAAGAACTGAGGATGAATACCTGACGGAAGGAAGAAGCGATGCTCCCGAATCGCTCCACTAATCCAGATATTCCTCGAGATAACCTTTGACGGTCAATGAGTGAAAGAAGACAGAACGGGAGGGAGAAAGGGAAAGGAGGGTAGACTTGGAGAGGAGATTTACAGGAGAAGCACAAGAACACACGAACACAAGTTTCCAATGAAACAAACTTTGCAAAATCATCTATATTTTCTTCTCTTACATTTGCCTATTTATAGAGTAGGGAAGATAGCAAGAGGGGAATGAAAGGATGCCTCGAGAAAGGTAAGTAGTTTACGACGGTTGCGGCGTTCTCTCGTGGATGAAGTTCGCGCTTCTTTCTCGTCGCGGTCGTCACGTGAGGTGAGTTACGTGGAAATAGCGGTTATTTATGTTGGATAAACTCTATGCGCAATTTCGTCGGATTCTCTCCGACGATCGTTGCCAAGGAACAAAAACTCGAGAGGAGAGATTGAAGAGCGAGAACTTCTATTTCAATTGACCGTGAAATCTACACCACGCGATGCATTTGGTCGAACACTTGAGGAGTGTTTTATAACACACTCCGTCCAATAGCGTGAGGAGAGAGACAATCGTTTCAACAACCTCTGCAGGTCGTCTCCGTCGCCCGTGACGTGGCCGCATCTTGGCCGTCTTAATATCTTCATCCAACGCTCCGAATGAAAAGAGTCTAACTACCCGCTGCTGAGCTGGAGCATCTCTATCATTCTCCTCCATGCTCCGGCTCCTCCATAGGGATGCTACGGATGCCGATGCGATCTCGCATTTCCAAGAACTTTGCCTTTCCTAGAGCTTTAGTAAAGATGTCCGCTAATTGATCTTCCGACCGAATGAATTCTACCTCAATCTTCTTCTCTTCGACACATTGTCGCACGAAGTGATAGCGGGTGTCAATATGTTTCGTCCGGTTATGATGGACCGGATTTTTGCTTAAGGTGATCGCCGATTGGTTGTCTACCAATAGCTTCGCCTTCATCGCTTCATCTTTCATTAATTCACCGAGTAATCGGCTCAGCCAAACAGCTTGACATGTGGCCGACGTTGCCGCAATATACTCGGCTTCACACGATGATAGGGCTACGATGCTCTGCTTCTGAGAGGACCAACTTACTGCCATCCCACCAAAGAAAAAGATATGCCCCGAAGTGCTTTTGCGATCGTTGCTATCTCCTGCAAAATCGCTGTCACTATACCCAATTAGCTCTCCCTTGAGATCGCCCTTTCTGTAGAACAGTCCAAACTTTTCTGTTCCTTTCAGATATCTCAGCACACGCTTCACCCCACTGTAATGCTCTTGATTAGGATTCTCCATGTGCCGGCTAAGGATTCCAACCGCAAACAATATATCTGGCCGGGTATGTGTCACATACCTCAAACTCCCAATTAGACTGCGGTAAGTAGTGGAATTTACCGTGGACTTACCTTCTTCAGAGAGGAATTTCACACACGATTCTAGCGGAGTGATGACCGAGTTGCATTGCCCAAGACTTGCATGCTGTAACACCTTCTGTACATAAGCCGTCTGAGACAAAAAAATGAAATCCTTGCTCTGCTTTACTTCAATTCCGAGGTAAGAGGAGAGTGAGCCCAAATTGGTCATGTCGAATTCCCTTGTCATTTCTGCCTTGAAATCTTCTATAGCCCTCGAGCTTGATCCAGTCACGAGTAAATCATCGACATAAACACCTACAATTAGGATGATATCCGTAGTTCTTTTGAGATAAAGTGATTGCTCATAGGCACTCTTAAGGAACCCGAGGGAGAGCAAGCAGGAATGGAGCTTGAGGTACCAAGCTCTTGGTGCCTGTTTCAAGCCATAGAGAGCTTTCTTGAGGCGTAGAACATACTCTTCCTTCCCTTTGACCAAAAAACCTTCCGGTTGCTTCACATAAATAACTTCACTAATTTCACCATTTAGAAATGCAGACTTGACGTCGAGATGATGGATTTGCCAATCTTCCAATGCTCCCAAGGCTATCAATACCCGAATTGTCTCGATTCGGACCACTGGAGAATAAATCTCAACATAATCTACTCCTTTTCTTTGAGAATATCCTTTCACCACCAATCGGGCTTTGTGCTTGATGATGACACCTTGTGGACTCTTCTTCACTTTGAAGATCCACTTCAAGCCAATATGACGACAGTTAGGAGGAGGACTCTCCAATTCCCATGTCCCATTCTTATCTATTGCCAACATTTCTTCTCTCATAGCCCTCATCCATACCTCTTCACTGGCCGCCTCTATATAAGTGAGTGGTTCTTCACCTGAGAGAAGAAAAACTTCCTCATCTTGACTAATTGGGGTCGTCTCAGTGTACAAGTCAGTCAAAGACCTGTATCTTGGAGATGTCATTTCACCGGAGGTGGTAGACTCCATTTCAACTGATGGAGGGTTAGATTTGGTTGACCCTTCCACTTCTTCATCCGAGGAATCCACTGGCTCTTCATTCTCGTGATCTGAGGAAAACATAGGTAGGAAGGTGAGAGGGGTAGGGTTTTCACCTTGCATTGACCAGGTCCAACTTTCTGCTTCTTCAAAGATGATATCCCGGCTGATGATCACCTTGAGATTGACCGGGTCAAGGCATTTGTATGCCTTTGTCCCAATTTGATATCCGATGAATATCATAGCTTTGCTTCTATCTTCAAGCTTACCTTGATGCCTTCTTGTGTCCTTGACATGAGCAATGCATCCAAATGCCCTTAAGTGATCTACCGAGGGCTTCCTCCCTGTCCACTTCTCATGGGGAGTTTGACCCTGCAAAGATTTTGAAGAGGTGCGGTTTAGGATGTAGACTGCAGTGCTTACTGCCTCTCCCCACAGCTCTTTTGGAAGATTTTTGGCCTTCAGCATGGCGCGGACCATAGACAACACCGTTCTATTTTTCCTTTCGACCACACCATTTTGCTGAGGTGAGTAAGGGGCAGTCAACTGCCTCTTAATTCCATGCTTCAAGCAATAAGTGAGGAATTCATCTGAGGTGAATTCCCCCCCCCCTATCCGATCTGAGGGTCTTTACCTTCACTCCCTTCTCAGTCTCTGCCAAACTCTTGAAGTGTGTGAAGGCTTCAAAGGCATCGGACTTGCACTGCAACATTGACACCCAGGTAAGCCGAGAGAAATCATCAATGATTAGGAGAAAGTAACGGCTTCCTCCCAAGGTCGTTGGAGTGAGAGGTCCACATATGTCCATGTGGATCAGCTCCAGTGGTTCAGATGCACGAAAGAGAGACTTCTTTGGGAATGAAGTTCTCTGATGCTTGCCAGACACACAGCTGCGGCAAATTGTGCTTGGAATTTGAAAAGGAGGTAGTCCTTCAACCGATTTCTTCCTTGACATCTGCTGAAGCATATGAAAAATTTAGATGCCCAAACCGGGAGTGCCATAGCCACTCCTCAGATGTATCTTCACTCGCGAATTTGCATTGGTCTCCAATGTTCAGCTTTAGTAGATAGAGGCGCCCGGTGGATCTCTGAACTTCTGCAAACAGTTGTCCAAAGGGGTTAAATATGGTAAGTTTACCTTCACCCATGACCATCCGGTATCCTTCCTCGTCCAATCGCCCAAGACTTAGGATATTTGCCTCTAATTTGGGGACGAATAAAACTTTATTCAGAAAAAGATTCCTTCCATCCTTCTGATGAACTTCAATTTCACCTCTGCCTTCAATCAGAATCCGAGAGTTATCCCCGAATTTCACGGAACCGGTGACTGATTCATCCAATTTATTGAAGAATTGCTTCTTCCCTGTCATATGATTGGTGGCGCCGGTATCTAAATACCACAAAGCGGGATCGGAGGCTGCTCCCTCCGATCCATGAAGTAGGAGATCACTCACCTCTTCGACGACCGCGATAAGCAGGGATGACGTCGCCATTACAGTGTTTGATGAGCTCGCCGATGCTGCTGCTGCCGGAGTGGCTTCTGCCACATAGACTTTATCTTCCCGGACCTTCTTCGAATTTCGACACTCATAAGCAAAGTGTCCAAACCGCTGACAGTTGTAGCATTGGATCGTGGACTTGTCAAGCGGTTTCTTCTCCTTCTCTTCTTCCCCATTCTGATTTCGGCCTCGTCCGCGGCCTCGTCCTCGGCCTCTGCCTCTGCCGCGATGTCGACCTCTGCCTCTTGATGAGGATTCATCCTCATTAGATATCTTAGTATTTCCCATAGCCTTCGCCAATAGAACCTGTTCTTCTTCACGAGTTTTCCGTTCTTTGAGCCGCAGCTCGTGAACGGTAAGAGATCCAATGACCTCATCGAGACTTACCTTGTCGAGCTCGCCATATTGTTCTAATGACAAGGTAAGTGCGTTGAACTTGGCAGGGGTAGCTCGGAGTAACCGCCGTACTACTTCCTTCTCCTCCATCGTCTCCCCGAGATTTTGCAAATCGGAGATTATGTGTGTGAATTTCATCGCGAAATCCACGACAGTCTCTGCCTTCCCCATGGTGAGAACTTCAAGATCGCGACGCAAGCCTTGGATGCGCGATTGAATTACGCGATCCACTCCGAGGTTCCTCTGACGGAGAATTTCCCAATTTTCCTTCGCCGTCTTCTTGGCGTCGAGGATGCCGAGGAGCTCTTCTGGAACTCCACTCATAATCGCCGACAAAGCTTGACGATCTTTCTTCTTCGTCGGATTCTCTCCGACGATCGTTTGCCACAGATCGTGTGAGTCGAGGTAGACTTCCATCGTCATGGACCATACGCGATAATTGGTTTTCGAGAGCTTGAGAGACGGCGTTGCGGCTCCTATTTCACCATCGGCAGACTTCTTTGCCATTGCTCTTCTTCAAAGGAACGAACACTCGCTCTGATACCAAATGTTGGATAAACTCTATGCGCAATGTCGTCGGATTCTCTCCGACGATCGTTGCCAAGGAACAAAAACTCGAGAGGAGAGATTGAAGAGCGAGAACTTCTATTTCAATTGACCGTGAAATCTACACCACGCGATGCATTTGGTCGAACACTTGAGGAGTGTTTTATAACACACTCCGTCCAATAGCGTGAGGAGAGAGACAATCGTTTCAACGACCTCTGCAGGTCGTCTCCGTCGCCCGTGACGTGGCCGCATCTTGGCCGTCTTAATATCTTCATCCAACGCTCCGAATGAAAAGAGTCTAACTACCCGCTGCTGAGCTGGAGCATCTCTATCAATTTCCTGTGTTGGTTGATCGACTGATTCAGCGTGGCGTCTTCTGGCATTCACCCGTTAGACGGAAGAGGAGAAGTCGGGTACGTAATAACATAGCTCCGCGAGCATTGTCGTCTCTTCTTTGGAGATAGTTAAAGGAGCTTACAGGATTGAAATCATGGTAGGATTATCGGAGAAAGTGTGAAGCCGATGGCCGTAGGCATGAAGATCCAGGAGCGAGTGCTTATAGTTGGCGAGTCTCTACTTTGGATTCCGTCATATCCTGGCGATATCTCGTCGTCGGGATTGTTGGATAAGCAGCGGTACGATTGATGGCGTCGTCGGGCATATACGTGAAATTTGGCACGTCTGAGGTTTTCCAAATTATTGTGTCTTCCGTGCGTCCCTTCGAAAGTCAACGCCTGCATCATTCATTGGCAGTGTAGAAGTCGTGACGATCGTGGTTCTCAGTTGCGAATGACTCGGCCAAATCTTCATATTCCTCAGGCGTTGCATCACGGAAATTTCCGTTGACACAGAGACTATTCTCTTCGGTTGGTGATGAGTCGACAGTTGCGGAATCTTAATGAGAGCACGCACGTGACTTGTGAACTGTCAGAAGTATTCCCGAAGTAAATTATCCTCCGCGCGTCTTGTTGTAACCGTAACGAAATTTAGCGATTCTCTTAGCTTTTGCGGAAAGACTGGGTGACTGGTGTTCCGTTTTGACGTTGAGAAGATCTTGGAAGAGGTGGTGGAAAATTTGAGACAGACGATGACAGTGAAGAGAGCGTCCGTCATTCAAGTCGGAAATCTGTTCGCGTTGGAGATGCTTCGATAACCTCTTGTCTTCCTCTTGTAGTAGACCTCAGATGTCCTCAATGTCTTCATTAACCGTAAGATGTTGTTTAAAAGGAGGAGAGATGAGGATCAATTCTCGTGTCTGTCATCCTTATGGCAGATGACTAGCTTCATTCTTTTCATTAACCTTTAATTAGAAGTGGTGATTATTTGACTTTGAATAGGTCTTCATGTCTTCACCCTTTATCACGAAGCTATTGTTAAAATGGGAGATAAAGGGGATTTCTGCTTGTGATTGTCTTCATTGATAGCTCTTTTCATGCTGATTTTTGAGATATAAATGCTTGATTAGCTTGAGTTTGGAATCTTCTTGCATGGGAGATTGACTTGAAGTAGAATCCGATAGCAATGCTTCCATAAGTACAAATGAGTGGATCTCTCCTACTTTCTAACTATGGGTGGTTTCAAAGAAATAAAGGAATGTAATTCAAAGAGGTTTCCTACTGATTTTCTTTTGAGATCATTAATTAAAATGATATAAGGTACCTATGATATGGTGGAGAAGGTTTAGAAAATAGGGAACCCATATCAAAGGAAAAGGGGTGGTTGACTTGGTCCATTCAAGGAATTCTAGGTTTCTAAAGATAAGGCTAATTTCTTTTGGCCAAGTCAATCATTAGATTAGTGTAAAATAAGAAGAGGAGGGAAAATAAATCCCTTAAGATCTACTCTCTCTTTAATTATTTAGAGAGGTCTTCTTCATCCATTTAATAAATGGATAATTTTCTTTTCAAGTTGATGAATAAAGAGGAGGAGGATAGGTTCATTTAGACCCTTGTGTTCATGTATAAAATAATTCTTCGTCACTTTCCTATTTCGGGTATACTGGGATTCGCCGTGAAGGCTCGTCTGGAGTATCGTCCAACTGTGGGAAACCCGTTCAGCCGAGAGGGCTTTATGATACTACGTCCATCAATGTTAACTCTCGCATTCTGCGCCTCTTCCCCCACAATACGTTTCAGTTCGTCGACGTACTGACCGCATAACTCTCTCTCCCTCCCTGTCTCAGGGCATCCCTCCCTCCCTCCCTCCCTCCATCTCTCTCCCGGCCTCCCTCTCTCCCTCTCTCTCCTGCCCTCCCTCCCTCCCTCCCTCTCTCGCCCTCCCTCCCTCCCTCTCTCTCCAGGCCTCCCTCCCCCCCTCTCTCGGCCTCCCTCCCTTCGTCTCTCTCCCGGCCTCCCTCTCTCTCCCGGACTCTCTCTCTCTCCCGGCCTCCCTCTCTCTCCCGGCCTCCCTCCCTCCCTCCCTCCCTCTCCTGCCCTCCCTCCCTCCCTCCCTCCCTCCCTCCGTCTCTCTCACTCCTTCTCTCTCCCGGCCTCCCTCCCTCCCTACCTCTCTCTCCAGGTCTCCCTCCCTCGCTCGCTCCCGCATCCCGCCCCCTCCCTCTCTCTCCCAGCCTCCCTCCCTCAGTCTCTCTCCCTCGCTCCCCTCTCTCCCGGCCTCCTTCCCTCTGTCTCTCTCCCAGCCTCCCTCTCTCTCCCTGGCCTCCCTCCCTCCCTCCCTCTCCCGGCCTCCCTCCCTCCCTCCTTCCCTCCCTCCCTTCGTCTCTCTCACTCCCTCTCTCTCCCGGCCTCCCTCCCTCCCTACCTCTCTCTTCCGGCCTCCCTCCCTCCCTACCTCTCTCTTCCGGCCTCCCTCCCTCCCTACCTCTCT
>CM044119.1:7004137-7032134 GCA_024174645.1 Lemna minuta | reverse complement strand
AATAAAATCTAGAAAAATATGTGCACTTAAAAAATTCATAACTTTCAATTTAAAAGGCCTTTTTGACTCACTCCATTGGATCAAAAATTTCTTTATCTTTAATTCCATGCCACATGAAATATAAATATAAACAAGAAAATAGGATGAATTCAAAATAATATTAAGTCAACCCTTTGAAGTTCTATTTTGATTCATCTCATCATTCTCTTTTTCTAATTTCTTCTTTAATCATCCACTAAAGTCAAAATAAAATCAAGGAAAATGGTTAATTACCAACTTTTTGACCTTGCAATAGGTCAAACATCAATAAAATACATAATTAACCCTAAATAATACAAAAATCTAGACTTTAGTAAAATGACATGTGAATAGAAAAAATTCATAAAACTATGATAACATGCATGATAATTACATAAAATAAGCATTAATATTAGTTAAATATGATAGTATTTCAAGTTAAATATGCATGTTATCATATGCACGTCGCCACGTGGTGACAAGTCACTCCGCCATCGCGTCAGCTGCCAAGTCAGCGCGTGATAAAAACTTTATTTTTTTCTTTTATTTTTTTAAAATCCAAATATATCCAAACTAAATTTAGAAAAAATAGGAAAAATTCCATAAAAATCCCTAAAAATTAGAAAATTCATAAATTTTAAAATACAACTCCAAATTAAACCAAAATTATTTTTTGGGATCACAAATTAAATAATCTACCATTTTAAGAATTCAAATTTAATTAATAAAAAGAGAATAAATTTTTATTTTAAAAATACACATTTCTCTTAGAAATTAAATTTTAGAAAAATAAATGAGTGTAAAGAAAGTATTTTCTCTTATTATTTAACATTAAGACCTAATTATAATATCAAATTTAGATGAGAATAATCTACTCTAAAATATATTCTTTAAAAATACATAATTATCCCCAAAATAATGTATTTTGAGATTATAATTTAAAATTATATGAAATGATAGATATGCACTCAAAATATGATGACATGCATAAGAATGGAATATTTTATGCCTAAATTTGTATTAATAATCACATAATTATATGTATAAATTTCATGTTATCAATGACATCCTTATGATTGGGAGTGATAGGGCTAGTATTCATGCTACCAAAGCTTATTTGTAGTAGCACCTCAATATTCGTTACTAGGGGACTCCAAGTTACTTTCTAGGGATTGAGTTTGCATACGAGGATGAGAAACTCACCATGAACCAAGGGAAGTATACCCTCAACATACTTTAAGAGACATGATTCCTTGGGTGCAAACTAGAGACTTCACATATGGAAGCTCACATGTAATTCTAGAATACTTCATCTCCATTCCTTTAGGATGCTAATAGGTACATGTGATTGATAATAGCAGAAAAAGCAATTATAAACACCTATCAGTTTCTCTTATTTAATTATGTTAAACTCTTGAGCATACCATCACATTCGCCATCTCATGATTTAATATTTTTAGAATGTAAGTGCATCAAATAGAATTCCTCTAAATGACTTTTTCCTTGTTTATTTCAAGATCCCACAAATGAGTGAAAGGTAAGGACCTCCTAAAGATTAAGACTCTCTTAAATAGAAGAGTTTTAAGGGCTTCATTGGCTTTCCACATCAATCCTCTTTGAGCCCAATCGAAAAACCCTTCAAGGGGGAGGCCCCCTATTCCAATAGTTCTTTCATCTCTCTCCTCGCAGGGCTCTACAAAAACAAAATAAATATCTTTTTGAAGGGGTCTTCTACTCTTCTAGGTTTTGCATTTCTCTTGACATTCTTCCCGTTAGACTGATGTAATTGAAGAATCAAAATCTAAATGGTGGTTTCTTTTTAGTTTTATTCTCTCATCCCCGTTCTCACTTCCTCCTTCATTCTTTTTGATAGAAATTATGTGGCCTACAAGCCAATCATTTATTCATTGTCATTTTTGTATGATGGTTGTAATGAAGTCCATGAACATATGTAATGATCAAGTGATTATGATGAGATCATAATACAATGATCACTTGTCTTTAAACATATGTTCTAAATATTACTATTCGTGGGATATTCGAGAAGGACATCAAATTATCTGGAAAGAATAACAATAATTTATCTGAGTCATATAATGAGTATGGCTGATACAGCGGCCATCGATGTAGAGACAACAAGGATAGATAATGGGTGCTTTTTGGAGAAAGAGTTTACTAAATTGATCTATATGAATCCCTGAATGGTAGTGAGCCAAACTTTTAATTAGGTTGATTCATGTCACGCTTATCTATGTGGCCCTTTGACTTAAGACACCAAAGACATCTCATGGATGAATGATCGTGTTTTGACTATGACTTACAAATACCTAGCCATCATAGATGAGATCTCCAAAACATCATAGATTAGATACGACATAAAGTCCGCAGAGGTGATTGAGTGATCAAGATGAGATCATCCATCCTAAGTATAAGAGGAAATCAACTCAAAGAATGAAATGAAGTTGAGTCCTTGGCTAAGATAATAGAAATATTTGATAGGTTGTTCGAGATGATTTCTTACATTCATCAGTACTAAAATGAGTAACCAATTCGGTTTTGATAGTTAACCATACCCTAAGATATTCCTGAGTCTCACACGAATGCAAGATTATATGTACAAGGTAGTTGTATATGGTAGGGTTTCATGACAGGGTTTTGATATACTCCACATCTCTCAGAGTACGTGATGTAGCATGGCACCCATCAGGTTAGGGACTCAACTTGACGATTAGGTTAAATCAATCCTAATTCAATTAATCTATTTGTTGATATTATTAATTGATAAGGAAGACCAATAAGTGTTATTGGGTCGATGGGGTCATTAACTAACAAGATATATCAACCTGTAGGGTCACACACATAAGGTCAATGGGCATTGGTAGATATAGACATAAATATAAAGGTTTTTGTGAACAGTTAACTGATAACATACTGATAATGCATCTAAGCCACCCATTTTTGCTGCAATTTGTTTGTCAAATATCATAACTAATGACTACTTTTGCAGTTTATCAAGATGTTACACCCACGATAGAGATTCTTTTCGGAATGAAATTAAAAAAAGCTATACATAATTAAAGCTTTTAAAAGAATCTTTAAGGCTTAATAAGAAGAATTAAGAGAAAAAATTTCATGGGAATTCAATAGCAGTAAGTGATCTTTGTTTGTTTTAAGAAAAACAGTAATAATAAAACTTCTATTCATGGTGAAAGTTTAATCTTGTAGTTATTTTTTTAGACATTTCTGTAGCCATGGTTTATGTTACTAATGCCCTTAATGGGCTGATTGTTACTGATAGGCTTTGAAGTATTGTGGACAGTGTCTTCACGTGAAATGGTAGCACCAATTACAACTACAAGCGTGGAAGTGCGTGCGGAGCGATGCATATTAAAGCGAATAACCAAATTTCCAAGAAGTGCTACTGCAAATTCAGAAAGTATAAACAAGGAGTGAAACCTATTTTTCGTTTTGTTCTTGATTTCCCGCCCCAAGAGAGCTTGGCCGGGAGGACACATCGGGAGGAGATCCATTCCGAAGATCTCCAATGACCGTGAGTAGCATGACTGAGTAGATTACTTCTATTCGAGGCTGCAAATAGGTTTGTGTGACTCGGTTTAGATATTAGACCTTTCATCTTATTTTCTTTTGTTTCTTTTCTTTTCTTTCCCTTTCTTCTGAATTGAACCATTTCTTGTTATTGCTTGTTTAAAATTTTTACTCATTGTTTTTCAAATTCTTTATTAGTTTAGTCCATGAGTTCAATTCAAGTTTAATTTCAAATCTCATCTTGCGTGTTCTCTGATTTCGCGAACAAAATCTTTCTCAGTAAAAAAAAAACAAAGAAAGAGAACAAATACGATCTCATCTGAATTCACCTTCTTTCTTAATTAGTTTCCGTAGGAAAGGTAAACCACACGATCATTTTGTCAACTAGATCAGATAGATTTCCGTTGGATGAAGAATCAATAATATTTTATATTCAATAGCTATATCAAGAAAGAAATGGATTCTTGAATTGGATGAAGATAATGATACATATTTATAAATAAAATATAAACAAAACATAATATAGAATATTGAAGATGAACCTTGAAAAATAGATTGCGATATTGTCTGAGAAGCTTAATCAAGCAATTAAACTCACTTGACAAAGTTTTGATGAACGCAAAAATATAATAGTGTCAGATAATAGGTTTTAAATGAAATCTAAATAAAATCAGTATGAGAATAGTATATTTGCAATTCTTTAACTAGATTCACTTTACATCCGAAGTGGCTTAGTAAAGGGGCCGAATCCAAGGGAGGCTATACAATTATTTTCTTTTCCTCAAACTCAAGTAAGAACTTTTCCTAAATCAATTCATTTAATATCATTCTTTTGTCTGTTTAATAAAATTGATTTAGGAAAAGTTCTTACTTGAGTTTGAGGAAAAGAAAATAATTGTATAGCCTCCCTTGGATTCGGCCCCTTTACTAAGCCACTTCGGATAATTACTAGATTGAAGGGAAAATTCTTTTGCATTACATTTTATTGCATAAGTCTGAATAAAATAACAACGACATATTACATCTAGTATTTCAGACTTATCAAGTGGCGCCGCTGCCGGGGAGGTAAAATGCCAATACTCTTTCTTTTACTTTGATTCAGGAAAACATGAATTATTTTCATCAGATTTCTATCTCTGCAATTTTTTTTCTGACCTTTAACTAACTAAATGTAAAATTGTTTTTGAGCAAAATGATGCATAACACTATATGCACGGTAGAAGATCTTTAAAAAAGAGAGTGACGGAGCAACACAGTAAAACACACAGAGAAGATGAAGAGGAATCATTACAATCTGCTGAATACGATAACAAGGACACATAATTTATCCTTAAAGAAGCTATGGAAGAAGAAGTGAACAATCAACATGAACCAACATTGAAGGAACTATCTGTACCTTTGGATTATGAAGCTTTCATGAAGATTTCAGCTCCATTAAATGAGAATGCAAATTTCAAGATAGATGCTACTATGTTAAATTTCTTACCAAGCTTCAATGGACGATTCAGTGATGAACCCTATGAATTCCTACGAGAATTCACTCAGTTCTGCTCATCCTATTATTTTCCAGAAATTTCACAAGAAGTTGTGAAACTCATGTTGTTCCCCTTTGCATTGAAGGATAGAGAAAGAGAATGGTTGAATGGCACCGAAAAAACTTTTACATTGTGGCAAGAGGTACAAACAAGTTTCTTCCATAAATATTTTTCATATGGGAGGACATATGCTCTTAGAAAAGCAATAAGGGATTTTATGTAAGGAAATGAAACATTTGGGGAAGCATGGGAGAGATTTATGATGTTGACCAGAAAATGCCCTCATCACGACATCCCTAATCATGAATTAGCCCAAATTTTTTACCAAGGTTTAGACTATCAAGAGAGGCAGTTGGTTAATATATCAAGTGGAGGTAATTTCCTGAATACAAGAGCAAGTGAATCTTTAAAGCGAATGGAGGAATTAGTTGAAGACTGGGTTTTTAGACAAAGCTCTATGATTGATACAAAAATTGGAGGAATGAAAAGAGGAGTTATATGATGGGATCTGAGGTCGATAACTTTCCGAAATTTTGATCAAAACATCAAATGCAGCGGAAAAACATTGAATCGGACATTCAAAATACCGAGCCACCAAGAACAGATGATCCTATCATCTAGTATGTATGAGAAAACATACTTACAGGGATTCCTTGAAGGAGTTCTTGAAGCTATTCAAGTGTCTAGCCTCTAGCGGTATCCACACGGTCTCCGGATGGTTGGATCTCCTCTTCAAAGCTCTTCACCAAGAGAGAAAGAGAAGAAAGGAGAGAATTCCCACAAGGCTTGCATGGGCACCTTCAGTTGTGGTCGTCCTCCCCCTATTTATAGACATTTGGAATGAGGTTTTTTCATAAAAACCCTCATAATTATGTCTATATCCACCAACATCCATAAACCTTATGTGTGTGACCCTCTAGGTCCATATATCTCACTAGTTAATAACTCTATAGACCAAATAACACCTTATTGGTCAACCTTAATTAATTATCCACATCCACATATAGATTAATGAATCAAGGATCGATTTAACCCAATCGATAAGTTGAGTTGCCAGCCCGTTGGGTGCCAAGCTACACCACGTACTCTAGGAGATATGGAGTATGTAAGAACTCACTTATGGAACCTTCCCGTCATTGATTACCATGTATATATAATCCTTCATCCACATTAGACTCATGAATGACTTAGGGTATGGTCAAGCTGTCAAACCCTAATCGGTCACTCAAGTTAGTCTTGATGCGTGTAGAAATCATCGAGAACTCCTTCTTCGATATTTCTACTACCTTGGCCAAGGATTTCATCGCATCTCATTCCTTTGAGTCAATCTCCTCAAATACCGAGGGTGGACGATCCCATCTTGACCACACAATCATCTTCGTGAACTTCATGTCGTATCCAATATATGACGTTTTAGATATCTCGTGGCTAGGGATTCGTAAGTCATAATCAAAACACGATCATCCATCCACAAGATGTCTTTGGTGTCTCAAGTCAAAGGACCACATACACAATCATGACATGAATAAACTTGATTGACAGTTAGGTATAATTTCATTCAGGGATTCATACGGATCAATTCAGTGAACTCTTTCTCCAAAGAGCACCCACTATCTATCCTTAGTGTCTCCACACCGATGGCTATAGGATCGGCCATACTCATCATATGAGATGGATTAGATAGTGCTATTCTTTCCGGATAATTCGATGTCCTTCTCGAATATCCCACGAATAGGAATGTTTAGAACATATGTTTAAAGACTAGTGATCACTATATTATGATCTCATCATAATTCACTTAGTCATTGCATATGCTCATGGACTTCATTGCAAACATCACACAAGAATGACAATGAATAAATTTCATTTCAATGAACATAAACAAGATACATGAAAGTGTGATTGGCTTGTAGGCCACATAATATCCATCATTATAGACGTTAAAGGTATGGAAGCAGACATAAAGATGGATAAGTTGGAGAGGGAAATAAAGCAATCAGTGCTGGAAATAACTAAAAACTTTAAACATCTCCTCAAAGACGCGATTGCTACAATCAAATTGGACGTAAATCTGAACAAAGGGAATTCTGATCTTACTTGTATGAACTGCACAACAAACGACCATATGCAAGATAAATGCAAGGCAATACTTACAGAGCAAGTAAATGCATTTGCCCTCTCTACATTCCCTTCTATCCCTCTTTTTCAATCCTTTTCTCTTCTGGACTTGCTAGTTCATGTTCTCTCTCTTTCCCTCTCACTCTCATTTCCTCCCTCTACTACTCTCTCTCCATTGAATTGTTCTGCTTCTTTCTCTTCCTTGCTCTAAACCTCTCTAACCCTCTATCTTTCTCTCTTGTGTCATACTCTTTCTCTCCTCAACTTTTTCTTTGCTCTCTCAAGTTTTTGCCCTCTCATCAAAAGTTCCCTCTCATTCTTTTCTCTCCCTGTTTTCCTTTCTTGCACTAGGTGCTCTCTCCCTCTTGCTTAGTTTGTAATGTCCCTACTCTTCTCTCTCCAAATATCCCCCTTCATTCTCTTGTTTCTTTCCATCGCACACTCTCTTTCTCAATCTCTCTCGCAGTCTCTCTTTCTTTTTGATCCCACCAATAAAGAGTACACATGCCTGTTAATCTAAAGATTTCACTAGAAAATAGTCATCATGTTTAAAAACTCAATGAGAGAGGTCTAAATTTTTTTATGTCAAAATTAATAATGAATAGAAATAAGGAGTCAAGAAGACATTAAAGGGTAAGATTTGAGCTCATCTCAACAGGAAGTTAAACTTTAAGCACTACCAACCTCTCGATCCACTTTATCACCTTATGGTAAATGAGCTTGTGTAGATGATAACTCAGCCATTGAAGCCGTAAATAGGCTCTTTGATATCTCATATCTTTCTATCCATTAAATGAAGCAACATGGCTCCCTATTCCATGTCCTTATATTGCCTTTGCGACTCATTGCACATGGAGGCTAGCATGTAGCATTAAACCATTGTGGAATCATCCTTCCACCTTTTTTACTCTTATATCCCATCGTCAGTTGTATCTAATCTGCAATCATCAAGGCCATCTCCCTTTAGGAAATATGCGATGCGTTCATACTTAAGCAAGATGTTAAGTTTCTGAGCTAATCAACGAAGTTTGGGCTAGTCAAATTGTTATCGTCTATAATGCCATGAAAAGGGTGATTCGGTTACATTTTTGCTTATAGGAGATGAATCAGAATTTATCACTAATTCTTGTGGATGTTTTTAGTCATAAAAAATAATACTCCTACTTAAATTGAGCAATTCATATAACCCTTATATGTACAAAAGAGAGAATCGGCAATCTCTTAGTGGGGATTAAAAAGGAGTCAATTTTTAGCTCACAATAAAAGTTGTCGATAATTATTCTTTAATGATACAAATCAATTCATACATAGAATATCTGGAATAAATTCAATGAAAATTATAAAACCTATTTCTAAGGCAACTAAACTTTTAAATTGCTATAAGGGACTTGAAAAATAGGTACACAAAAATCATTAAAAAGGAAGAAAATGAACAATGCTGAGTAAAATATTTTTCATGCTGACTAATAAACATTGAAGATATGATGTGATGATGAATTTATAATGAATTTTAGTGTATTAGAATATTCAAAATATAGAAATGACATTGAATTATGTTAAACGGAATTTTTAACTACATAATCTCTTGATAAGACTTTGCATCACTCAGAATGAGGAAGGGGGTAGCGGGTAGCGGGATCTGATTCCAGAATTCCTTCTATGCAATTCCTAAAACAGTTCTTGGTTCACTAAAATTTGATTTGGAGAGTTCTTCGTGGGGGCCACCGAGTAGGTTACCCCTTAGTTCACAAGTTCTCAAATAGGCCAACATTAAAGCTCTAGTGGGTCATCATCCCGCCCTTTTTTTCAGATTTAGGGCATCAAATTGGATCTCAAATATTCCGGCGTGGACCCATCACCAAAAGGAAACTCGTTGTGACTATTCTGTGAAAGATCCGACAGATCACAGTGCCAGTTTTTACGAAGAGTCATCCGCCGGACGAATTTAAGGAATAATTCAATATCAAATAAAAATCCGTAAAAATCTAGAAAAAATCTAAAACATTCAAAACTCCATATCTTTAAAAATATAACTCCTTTTAATCTCAAATTTTCTCCATTGGATCACAATTCTCTTTCTTTTAATATCATGCCATTTAAAATATGATTTAAACGAAGAATATAGGATGAATTAAAAATAACATAAAGGCATTCATTAAGATCTCTCTCTTTTAATCATCCAGTAATTTTCTTCTTATAATTAATCCTTTAAATCATTTACTAAAGTCAAAATAAGTGAGGGAAAGTGCTTAATTCCTATTAATTTAACCTTGCAAAAAGATTAATCATCAAGAAAGCACATAATTATCCCTAATTTATGCATAAATATGAACTTTAGTGTAATGGCATACCAATGGAGAAAATTCATAAAAATTATGATAACATGCATTATATTCACATAAAATAAGCATGAATATGATTTGAATAGGATAAGAACTTAAGTTATAAATGCATGTTATCAGCCACGATCCCATGATCCCGCGAAAATTGCTCGTCAGATTTTGATCGAAAGACCCTGATGTGTCCACGTGTCGCCCCATAATCGCAGAAAGCGCAATTAAATCTCGAGCGTCCGATGTCACTTATGCGATCAACAGTCCCTCCTTGCGCATGTGCCTTTGATGGCGATCTGGTGGACCCCGAGTCCACGCCGATCGATGCGTCTTAATTGATGCGATTGCATCCGACGACCGTAGCGCTGCCATGTATCCCTGCAAATTTAATAAATTAAAGGGAACATAGTCCACAAGGAAGAAATAATCAAGAGAGATGAGTATAAAAGGTGGAAGGCAATGAAGCCTTCGCAAGTATCGCTCCAAACATCTTACTCGGCTCCACCAACCCGAGGGCCCATCACTTGCCAGCCCGAAGACCCTCATGCCACGAGGCACCACCCCGTGCATCCGCATCGCGCTACATCTCGCGCCACGTAGGCATCCGAGTGGGCTCGCGTGGCTCTGCCACGTCAGCTCCGCGTGTCTTGTGGAGAAATAAACCCCCTTTTTGCTATATTTTAAATGAAATAAATTCCTAAAAATCGACATAAATTCCAGAAAATTCAGAAATCAATATCTTCAAAAATACAACTCCTTTTTTACTCAAATTTTCTCCATTGGCTCACAAATTTATTCCTTTTTAATATCATGCCATCTAAAATAAATTAAAATAAGAATATAAGATGAATTCACAATAAACTTAGATAATCTCTTAAGAAGTCTATTTTATATCATCCCAACATTCTCTTCTTGAAATTAATTCTTCTAATCATCTACTCAAGTCAAAGTAATTCAAGGAAAGTGATTCATTTCTATTTATTTAACCTTGAAAAAGATTAAACATCCATAAAGCACATAATTAACCCTAAATAATGCATAATATGGACTTTAGTAAAATGGCATACCAATGGAGAAAATTCATAAAAACTATGATAACATGCATCATAATCACATAAAATAAGCATGAATATTAGTTAAATAAGATAAAAATTTAAGTTAAATATACATGTTATCAATAGTCCTTCATTTATGTGAGACTCATGAATGACTCATGGTATGGTCAACTGCTAAAACCCTTGTCAATCACTCAAGTAAATATTAATGTGTACAAGAAAACATTTGAGAACACCTTCTCCGATATTTCCTCTATCTCAACCAAGGATTCCATCTCATCTCATTTCTTAAGTCAATCTCCTCAAATATAGAGGAAAACTGATCTCATTTTGTTTATGCAATCATCTTTAAGGACTTCATGTCACATCCAAGATAAGGTGTTGTGCAAACTCGTGGCGAGGGTTTATAAGTTATAGTTAAAACACAATCATCAATCTAAAAATATATTTGATATCTCAAGTCCAAGGACCACATACATAACTATGACATGAATCCACTCTATTGATAGTTAAGTATAATATCATTCAAGGATTCATGAAGATTTATACAAAGTGAACACTCTTTTTAAGGAACACATACCATCTATCCTTGTTGTTCCTATAGTGATGGGCTATAGGATCAGCCATACTCATCATATGAGTGAGATCATCAGTGGTATTCTTTTCATATAATTCAATAGCTTTCTTGAATATCTCACGAATGAGAATATTTTGGAAACATGATCGATGTATTATGATCTCATTGTAATTCACTTAGTCATCACATATGCTCACATACTTCATTATAAATATCACACAAGAATAACAATCAATCAATTTTATTTTAATGAACATAAACACAATATATAGAGATATAATTGGCTTATAGGCCACATGATATTTATCAATTCCTGCATAAACTAAAGTCAATCACCCTCGTGTGTATTAACCCCATGGATATATAATAATGCTAAAAACTTCTTGAACTAAAGGTTAATGGATATTATGTGGCCCTCGCAAGCCAATCGCATTTTTCATGTATCTCGCCTATGTTTAATAAAATGAAATTTATTTATTATCATTTGTATGTGATGTTTGTAATGAAGTCCATGAACATATATAATAACTCAATAAATTATCATAAGATCATCATATAATGATCATTGGGATATTTGATAAAGATATAGAATTATCCAAAAAGAGTAGCACTATTTGATCCGACTCATATGATGAATATGACTAATCTTGATGCTATAGGAATGGATACTCTATGGATAGATAGTGGGTGGTCTATGGAGAGAGAGTTCACTCGAGTTTATTTATATGAATCTCATAATTAAATTATACCTAACTATCAATCGTGCTTTATTCTTGTCACGTGTTATGTACATGGTCCTTTGACTTGAGATACCAAAAACATCTCATAGATGGATAGCATGTTTTTGATTATGACTTATGAATCCCTAGCCATTAAATTTCTCAAGTATCATATATTGGATACATACATGAAGCCATCAAAGGTGATTATGTGGTCAAGATGGGACTCATCCGCCCTTGGTATATGAGGAGATTGACTCAAGAAATGAGATGTGATGAATTTCCTTGGCCAAGGTAGTGAAAATATCAAAGGAGTTCTAGATTATTTCCTCTACTCATCAATACTAACTTGAGTAACTGATTAGGGTTTGACAATTAACCATTCCTTAAGTTATTGATAATTTTGTGCATTATACATATATTTTAATCGACGATAAGAAGGTTCCCTCCGTGATTTCTTTTACACTCTATATTTACTAGGGTACACAACGTAGCTTGGCATCAAACGAGGTTGACAACTCACCCTATTGATTGGTTGAATCAATCCTAAATTAATTAATATATATCTCGATGTAGATAATTAATAAGATTGATCAATAAGATGTTATTAGGTATATAGATTTATTAACTAATGAGATATCTGGACCTAGAGGGTCACACACATGAAGTCTATAAACGCTGGTAGATATGAAAATAATTAAGAGGGTTTTTATAAAAAAATATATGTACTCAATATCAATAAATAGAGGAGAACAACCGCAACTCAAGGTGCCCATGTAAGCTTTCTAGAAATTCTCTCCTTTATTTTCTTTCTCTCTTAGTTAAGATTATAGACGAGGAGATATAACTTCTTGAAGATCGTGTGGATATCTCTAGAGGCTGGACACTTGAACAACTTCGAGAACTCCTTCAAGTAAACCTTGTTCAGTAAGTCTATTTTCTCATACATACTAAATGATAGGATCATCGGTTATTGGTGCCTTAGTAATTTGAATATTTGATTTGATGTATTCTATCGTATTTAATGTTTTTATAAAAAATTTAAAAGGTTTATCGACCTTAAATCCCAAAAAAGGCCTTATCTCAGTGGATTTATTATATTGTTAGTGGATAGAACTCTTTCCACCATTACATCTCCTCTTACAACTATCTCTCACTCAAGTTAAAGTGTATCAACATGTGCTTTTGACTTCTAATGAGACCTTTGAAATGAATCCTATAAAAATATTTTATGGCTCTTTCAATTGTGCTCTAGTACCACTATTGATGCATAATTAGAGAATAGGATATGAGATCATAGGGATAATGACAAGGTCTAAGATAAACTTCTTCAACCAAACTACTTACTTAGTATTATCATTAGTGAAAATCTATTATCATATGTTGTTGAGACTTTAACGGTGGTCTATTTGGACTCTTCCAGGATAGTGCTCCCCCATTCAAAGTGAATAGGAATCTAGGTATAGATTTACTATCATCTCGGTCTAAAGGAAAACTCAAGTCATTGTAACCCTAGAGCTTTAACCTCTCCTATATAGACTAGAAATAAATCATTCTCTAAGTATTCAACAATGCATTTAATGACTTCCTAGTATTTCTTACCTAGGTCGACTTAAAAATTAGATAATAAAACTTAGAGAAAAATGTGACATTGATGCATAGATTTTCAATTTGTTTCATATATTCATTGATGCTAGTTGGGCACTAACTCAAATATATGTCTTTATCTCTACCCAAACTACTATCATAGTTTAGTGATGAGCTCCCCATCATAGACTCTCTGAATAATTTTAAAACAAATTTTCACTTTGAAAAATTCTCAATACACTTATTTTATCAAGAACTCTAACTCAAGCGTAGTTATGATGATACAAAAATTGATGAATTTTGAAGAAAACCAATAACTCTCTCTCTCTCCCATCAGTCTCTTCAATCTCTCCCTCTGAATCTCTCTCTCTCTCTCTCTCTCTCAATATTCCTAGGGTTAATATTCTGGCATGTCATGACGTACCGGCTATTATTAGCCGCATGTCATGACCTTTTAAAAAATCAGGTCATGTTATGACCTTTTTAAAAAAACGTCTTGGCATGTCATGGAATCCGACGTGGGACGATGACTAGGTTGCCACGCAGGGATTGGAGAGAGCTGCCAGCCACGTCATCGTCCACTTCGGATATAATATAATAATATTATATTCTTATATTTTGTCTTCACCGCGGTACCTTTCCTCTTCACCCCCGTCGATCTTCACCGCGGCGATCATTTCCTCGCAAGCTTCGTGCCGTACATCGATCTTCCTACCGACATCGAGGGATCACGTGGCCAGGAGTCCCAAGTCTCAAGCAGGGCGTAGCTAAGACCTAGCATCCTTTTTAATTCTGGTGTGAGAATGTACTTGAGATTTTTTGGGGAAAGTTCTGTGAGTTCTTCTCGCTCAAGTCTCCTTTCAAAAACCCTCCTTCTCTCCCACCTAATCCGTAGGATCAAGGGCAGATTCCCTGATTGAACCGGTTAGAAGGGGGTTTTTCTCAAACGACTTCTTGGTAGATCTTAGTACTTCTTTCATCGACAACGGATTTGAAAGAGCCAAAGTAGGTACAGATATTATTAAAAAGGAAAAGTTCCTTGTGATCTTGGTTAACATCGGTGGAAGGTATTGTTCTTGGATCTATTGATCAAGAACTATGTAATGAATTCACAATGCTGATCAAATGGTTTCATCTTCGGTTGATGGAAGCTAGGTTCACTTCGTTGAACTTCAAATAAATATAGAGACATGCGAAAACCAGGGAGAGGGAAGAGGATGCGTGCATTAGGAGAAGGCCGGTTCTCTTTCAATGAACAATCCGTGATCCAATTTACTAACCGCATTTTATTATCGGATGAAATCCTATGACAGGCCAATCCCCATCTCCCCGACATCTCTAAATCCGTAATTCAATTTACTTGCAGGAAAAAGGCAAGAAGGTCGACCATCTCAAGGCTTCGCCGGAGAAGAATTCATGTTCCGTAATGTGGGAGCAAGGGCAGCATAGTTTGTGCGCAAAGATGAAAAAGCGCACGCGGGGAGTTCTCTGTGGGAATTCCATAAGCTCTCATATCCTGTGCGCTTTTACTAAAATTTGTCTCGGGTAGAATTTCCAATTCTCGTTGTGAAAGGGGATCTCGTTGTAATGTGGAGGCTTTCGGTGCCATCGGAGATGGCATCACAGACGATACTCAGGTGTGTGTCTCTCTCTCTAAAGAGTTATAAAAAATATTTATTTTAGCCGTAATCGACCTTGTTTCTCTCTCTAGATAAAATTAAAAGATATTCACCTGTCGTTCAACTTCTGTAGGCCTTCCAGAGCGCTTGGAACACGTCCTGCTCTCTGAATAGTTCCGTTTTCCTTGTTCCCGAGGGAAAGGCCTACCTTGTAAGAGCAGTAAGGTTCAAAGGGCCTTGCTCTGAAGACTTCATCATCCAGGTAGAAGCCAGGAATTTGGGTTTCCGCTTCTGCCACGTCATCATCTTCCTCCCTGGTTACAGATATTATATTCTTATATTTTGTCTTCACCGCGGTACCTTTCCTCTTCACCCCCGTCGATCTTCACCGCGGCGATCATTTCCTCGCAAGCTTCGTGCCAGACATCGATCTTCCTACTGACATCAGAGGGATCACGGGCGCCGAGGTACGATAAGCACGTGCTTCCTATTTTTTTTCATCTTCTTCTCGTTTCTTGCTCTTTCTTCTGGCGTGCATTGTGGATAGTTGTCGAGCGCGGCGACTTTGTTCTTCTGTGGACCGCGGTCTCGTTTTCTTGAGGTGTTTTCTTCGTTATTGTATTATACTCACCAGAGTTGTATTCTGCCTTCTGTTTCAATTGACTATAATCTTAGCTGTATGCAGAACACAAAAATTTGGTTGTCTTTTTTAATGACTTCGAGTACTACTGTCTTTTTTTCTTGTAGGATTACTGATTCCACCCTCCTGCACTTCCTCTCTCTCCACTGTTCTTCCGTGAAGATTATATGCAACCTCTAAATCTTCTTTTATTCCTATTAGGTAATCTTCTTTTATCCTCTCTCTATACTTTTTTTTTCAGGCTAATCTACTAAGAGCAAGGTCTTGTTCGTGGTCCGGTGCTTTCCCAAATTGCTTTCTCGATACTTTGTTGGAGAATTCAGGCAGAAGAAGAATGTAAGTTCCTTTTTATAAGTTGAAATTGTAACCCGGTCATGTATTAATTTGCTCCATTTATTTATTGCGTAGGGATGATGAGCGTCTTAGAATATTGGGATCGGACTATCATACCGACAAGTGGTAGTGATGATTATTATTGTATAGAGGAGGCGGAAACGACGTTTACAATAGTGACCCCAGCTTGGGTACACATCTCGAAGAATCGAATGAGGAATTCCGGGGAGTGTCGGAGTCAAAAAGGGATGCTCTTCAATTGCAACGTCAATTGCAACTAGATGGCGATGTGTACCCTAGTGATTATCGAAGTTCAGATGATGAGGGTTTACCTCTATATGATTCAGACGATGAGGACTACCGTGCAATGATCACACAGAGGGGAATACGGTATGATGATCAGTGCCCCATTACCATGATCAAATTTGAAATGGGCATGCGGTTCGATTCACGCGAGGAATTCACGACAAAGGTGAAGAACCATGCCATAGGTAATGGTTTCAATGCCAAGTTCGTAAGGTCTAACAAGCTTAATGTAGAAGTTAAATGCAAGGAAAAAGATTGCCCTTGGAGGATATACTCTAGCTGGGGTTCGATGAAGGACTACTTCGTTGTTAAGGCTCTACATGATGAGCATACGTGCAGGTACGGTTTCGCGGAACAAACACGCCGATTATAAATGGATTGCAAACCATTTCTTGGACAGATTCCGAATCAATCTAGACTGGAAGGCAATAGATATGATGCGTGAAATTCACGAAGAGTTTGGAATAATCATGCTTTCAAAACAAACCTGCTACAAGGCAAAAAGCTGCTGCCCGCAAAATCATTTATGGATCTTTGAAACAACACTATCACTTACTTCCTTCTTATGTTGCTGCCTTGAAGGAAGCTGCTAAGGGTACTTTTTGTGTTGATCCTTCATGGAGACCTCTGCTCATTCAGTGGTCAGATTTAAAAGGCTATATATTTGTTTTTGCATCACTCGCCATAGGATTTTCGTAAAGGTTGCGGACGCGTCATCAATTTAGACGCTTGTTTTTTTGAAGACCTCGCTAAAAGGACAACTTTTTATGTGCTGTGGGGAAAGATGGGAATAAGCAAATATTCCCCATCGCTTGGGCCGTTGTTGAAGGAGAGAATCAAGAATCATGGTCCCTGGTTTCTTGAATTGTTAATGAAAGATTTAAAAAAATTAATGATGGAAAACATTGGACTATCATCAGCGATCAGCGAAGGTACTAAATTGCCTCGTTAACCAATTTTAAGTTTACTTGTATAGTAATACAACTTATTAATAACTTGTGACCCTCTTGTGTTGTGCGGGGTTTGGAAAATGCGGTTTCACGTCTACTTCCAAATGCCGAGCATAGGAATTGTGCAAGGCATATTTACGCGAATTGGAAGAAGAAGGGACACTCTCTCGATTTTGAGTACTCTATTCTGGGAAAAGCTGTTAAGTCTAACACGGAACCGGAATTTGAGCGAGATGATTACACGATGAGAGTATTGAGTGAAGAAGCTGTGGCGGATTTCCGTCGTGTAGGGGTGGAGAAATTTTTGCAGGGGCATTCATTTTTAGAGAAGACGAAATGTGAATCGATTGATAACAATCTCTCCGAATGTTTTAACAGTCTTATCTTACGAACCGAGGTCTCTCGCCTATCATTGACATGCTCGAAGCTATACTGAGTATTGTCACGAGCCGGATGCGAGGAAACGGGAGTTATTTGCGAGGCAGCAGCGACGACGTATGCCCCGGTACGACAGAAATTGAACAAGAACATAGAGAAGTCTCGAAAATGCACTGAGTGAAACATGCGGGCCATGAGAAATTTGAAGTAAGAACCCGGCAGTCGCAAACTTCGGTTGACTTAAAGGCGAAAGAATGCACTTGCGAGATATTGGCAACTACGAGGAATTCCTTGCCAACATGCTATTGCCTGCATTCATTGGATGAATAACGACCCTGCCAGCTACGTGAATGCCTACTTGAAGAGAGAAAAATACGAGCGATCTTATAAATATGATATTCCACCAATGAATGACAAGGACTTCTGGCCCAAAGTTGAAGGCAACCAAGTATTCCCTCCGTTCGTGAGAAGACAACCAGGAAGGCCTAGGCGAAACAGGAGAGTTGATAACTCTGAGTTAGACCTTGCCCGTCCAAGTTCATCTCGGAGAGGCGTTCAAATGACATGCTCCCTTTGCCACCAAATTGGCCATAATAGGAAGACATGTTCGCGAAGGAGGTTGCAAGAGGCAAGCAAAATAATGATTACTAAACTTTTTCAGATTTTTCACATATTCGATATACAATACCAAAATGACACTTTTTAAGTCAGCAGGGCTCGCAGGTGCCTATAGAGCAAGGATATGTTGGATTTGGCCGCGCATACGAGCCTGACACGTACAATGCGCCCCCTCAAATTATACAATGGCCATCCCAATCTTCGTAACAACATGAACAAATTACGGGTTCGATTGTTTGCTTAATTTTTAAGTACGATAAGATTTTTTTAATGACAAGTTCACTTCCTTAATTTCTTAATTCTTATTTATTTTTCCTTATTTTTAGGTGCAACATGGGGGAGAGCACGGGAGAACAATATAGGGAACATCTCCAGCATGATCAGAGCACACAAGAACAGAACGAGCAATGGCCATATCCGCAATATCCCTATCGCTAATGATGTAACCCAACAATGACAATTAATGTATTTCTTTATTGCCTTCAGAAACACGAATATTATCCATACACCAATAGTCACAACCACAGTGTCTTGACAGACAAACGATGAAGATGATTAAGACAAAGGGTCATCAAAGCATACTTTTTCATGAGAGTCAACTCTGGAGATTATTTTTTTTTAATTGGTTTATAGGTTGATCTTAGCCCGTCTCATGTATTTCATCTTTTTTGTAACTCTACAAATCGATTGTTCTATTCTAATTGCTTCATCGGTGGATCTTAATCTGCCCCGTGTATTTTATCAATTGCTTTCAGGCAACTTGCTACCCATCATTCATGGAAAAAAACTACCAATGGATGTAACAGACAGATTGAATCAAGGGTTCGGGTAGATGGTAATGCAATAACAAGTCGGGGGCTGGCACAAGGATGGGAGTTTTCCTTGGCGTTGACAATTGTGTCATTAAGTTCACTACATGCAAAGGACATTCAATTTTGGAATATTCAAACAATTGATGATCCAAGAACTCAGGAAAATACACCTAATGAAAGTTTCGGCCCAATCCTGAGCGGTATGAGTGGTGACATGGGCGAAATTATGCCGGTGCCTCTTCTCCCTCTCATCAGCAGGCATATCCAAGGCGTATCCGATCGAGTTAGCGACTTCTGTGATATTCCATGGATTCACCAGTAGCGCCCCAGCGCCGAGCGATCAGTCTCTCGTGCAGGAGGGTCTCTCGTGCAGAAAGTTCAAAACCACATGGCAGGATATGACGTTGCCTTCTTCCCCTACAATGCAGAAATATTTTGAATCAAACAATAGAATAAAAGAAATGGTCGTTTAGAATCAACCAGCTTATTTATTCGTTTTATTTCAGGAATAATATGAAGAAGAAGAGGATGGAGAGAAAGAAAATTCATAGAGCTGCCACCTTGAGAAGGCCATGGGGTTCAAGGACAAGCGCTGGAGAGGCACACACAGCACCATAGAGCTTTTTATCAGCTGCCTGCTTATTCAACAGGCTCATCAGCTTATTTGAGGATGCAAAAGCCCGGGCGCCACCTAGCCCACCCTGTATTTGTTGAATGCTTTAATATGAGAGAAAGAATTGTAAAATAAAATGATATGGAGAGAGAGATAGAATAGCAGAGGAAAAAGATGATGATGATGATGATGATGATGTCGATGATGGAGAGAGAAGAATGTAATGAAGATAGGGAGGAAAATATGGCAGAAGATATAAGGATATTGAGTGTGAGAGAGAGGGAGAGAGCTTACAGGAAGTAGAATAATGTCAAAATGAAGCTTGGCAGAATCTTCAAAGAGCATATCAGCCACTAGTTTTGTATTCCGAGATGCAAGGATCTCAAGTTTATCTTCAATGGACACGGTCACAACTTTGGCATTGGCTCGGCGCAGGATGTCAATGATCATTACAGCTTCCATCTCCTCAACACCATCTGCCAGGGCAACAAAGACCTGAAAGAAGAAGAGATAATGACCAAACAGGTAATTGAATCAGTAAAAAACGAATTTTTCCTCTAATTAGTACAATAGGCATTAGAAAATACTGCAAGTTAAAAACGAAAATCTTGCCTTTTTCCTGCAAGTAAATTGAATTACGGATTTAGAGATGTCGGGGAGATGGGGATTGGCCTGTCATAGGATTTCATCCGATAATAAAATGCGGTTAGTAAATTGGATCACGGATTGTTCATTGAAAGAGAACCGGCCTTCTCCTAATACACGCATCCTCTTCCTCTCCCTGGTTTCGCATGTCTCTATATTTATTTGAAGTTCAACGAAGTGAACCTAGCTTCCATCAACCGAAGATGAAACCATTTGATCAGCATTGTGAATTCATTACATAGTTCTTGATCAATAGATCCAAGAACAATACCTTCCACCGATGTTAACCAAGATCACAAGGAACTTTTCCTTTTTAATAATAAAAAAATCTGTACCTACTTTGGCTCTTTCAAATCCGTTGTCGATGAAAGAAGTACTAAGATCTACCAAGAAGTCGTTTGAGAAAACCCCTTCTAACCGGTTCAATCCGGGAATCTGCCCTTGATCCTACAGATTAGGTGGGAGAGAAGGAGGGTTTTTGAAAGGAGACTTGAGCCAGAGAACTCACAGAACTTTCCCAAAAATCTCAAGTACATTCTCACACCAGAATTAAAAAGGATGCTAGGTCTTAGCTACGCCCTGCCGAGACTTGGGACTCCTGGCCACGTGATCCCTCTGATGTCAGTAGGAAGATCGATGTCTGGCACGAAGCTTGCGAGGAAATGATCGCCGCGGTGAAGATCGACGGGGGTGAAGAGGAAAGGTACCGCGGTGAAGACAAAATATAAGAATATAATATTATTATATTATATCCGAAGTGGACGATGACGTGGCTGGCAGCTCTCTCTCCAATCCTGCGTGGCAACCTAGTCATCGTCCACGTCGGATTCCATGACATGCCAAGACGTTTTTTAAAAAGGTCATAACATGACCTGATTTTTTAAAAGGTCATGACATGCGGCTAATAATAGCCGGTACGTCATGACATGCCAGAATATTAACCCTCAAATCAATCCTCTTTACCAGAGAACCCAAATCTTCCAACCATGCCCTCTGTCCGGGAGGAACCACTCCTGGCCCCAAATCCCGATCGATTCTGCATGTTTCCGATCAAGTACCCTCAGATATGGGAGTTCTACAAGCGCGCGTAGACCTCCTTCTGGACCGCCGAAGAAGTCGACCTCTCCCACGACCTCGTCCATTTTTAAACCCTAACCGCCGACGAGCGCCACTTCATCACCGGTGTCCTCGCCTTCTTTGCCGCCTCCGATGGCATAGTCCTCGAGAATCTCGCTTCGAGATTCATGTCAGAAGTTCAGGTCGCCCAGGCTCGCGCATTCTACGGATTCCAGATCGCGGTCGAGAATATCCACTCCGAAATGTACAGCCTCCTCCTCGAAACCTACATAAAGGATCCGTTTCAGAAGGATTCGCTCTTCCGCGCCATGGACACGATCCCCTGTGTGATGCAGGAAGCAGATTGGGCCCTTCGGCGGATCAACTCCTCCGATTCTTTCGCTGAAAGAATCGTCGCGTTTGCTTGCGTGGAAGGTATTTTTTTCTCCGGAAGCTTCTGCGCTATTTTCTGGCTCATGAAAAGAGGGTTAATGCGGGGTTAACGTTCTCCAATGAGCTTATTTCCATAGACGAAGGTCTACACTGTGATTTTGCTTGCTTATTATATTTTCTTTTAAACTCCAAGCTATTTCCAAACGACGGAGTACGTGGGACATTCTGGAGACAGTGGTTACTGATGAACTTAAGATGAAACGATGAGGGCAAGGAGAATACGAATCCACGGAATCCACGGAATCCTTGCGGATGTGTCAAGGAGGTCGGTTTCCCCAAGCTAACAAAATTATTCTTTTAATTTTAATATGTTTCTTCATTTTTAGAGCTTCAATAATTTGACATCCAAATTAGCGACAAATTCTACAAAAATTTCAGCAAAACTTAGTAAAAACATTTCCATCAATTTAAAAGCAAATTACCTTGAAAAATTATAGAATAAAATATATTCAAAATGTCAATGCATGAAATGGATGAATAAAATATTTTGGGGGCTTTGATGGAGTTCTTGAGCTTAATGTGTACGGAAATGGATGATCTATTCACCCAAGTAATCAGATCTCGGGAAAAAAAAAGTCTCTCAATGTTTTTTGCTATCATATTTTTTCATGGTGAGACTTTATTGGCATGGATATCATTTGAATTACAATCCAACATGTGCAACGATGCCTTGTCTCTCGTCAACTCAGCTGAGGTGGAGCCAATCCAAACCCACCATGTCATCTCCACTACCACCTCTCTAAGCAAATGATATTCACTCACTTCTTGATCAACTTCTTATACTAAGTAATATGCGTGCTTTATACCAAGTAATCTTTAAAGTGCAGTACATTTCAGATCGGATCTTTTTCCCAACTTTTTTTTTTCAAAAATTACCAAGTCCATGCACATATTGATAAAAATATCCAAATGAATGATATTTATTTACATATATAAATGTATATATTGATAAAAATATCTTGAAATATACATCTGAGTAGGATTTTATAGATGTACATAAACTATATCTTTTGAGATGTACATGTATGTATATGCATCCATAAACTATATGCTTTTATGTACGTCCATGTATTTAAATATGTAAATAAATATAGATATTTATATGAAATATACTTAAACTAGGTATACATATAATGCGTATACATTTACACGTGTATCCAAATAATATAAATATAAATATAAATGTTACTGTGCATATAGATGAATATAGTTATAAATATAAATATTTAGACCTCTCAGAATAGTTCTTCGTGCATGTGCCTCCAATCAACATAAAGCGTTGACGGACGTAATCCCAAAGATAGAGAGAGAATGCACAGAGAGAGAGATGAGAGCATAGAGAGTGAAAAGAGAGGGAGAAGAGTGAGCAAAGAGCACATATATATACCTAGAGAGGGAATAAGAGAGCAAAATTGCGGATAAAGGGCAGATACCGTAGAGAAAGAGAGAGAGAGAGAGCGCAAGGTGAGCATGGAGTGCAGAGAGAGATAGGGCAGAGAAATAGAGAGAAATAGAGAACGCAAACAAGAAGACAGAGGGACAGAGCAAAGAGAGCAGAGAGATAGAAAGAGAGAGAGAAAGAGCACCATGTATATAGAAATAGAGGGGGAGGGTAGAGACAAATAGAGAGAGCTGAGAGAGAGAAAGGACAGAGATGGGAGAGAGCAGAGAGTGCATTGAGAGAGAGAGAGAGAGAGAGCAGAGAGCAAGAAAGGGAGAGAGGGCTGAGTGTGAAAGGCTTGGAGGATGAGAGCAGAGTGCAGAGAGAGAGCAGATAGAGAGGGAGAGATAGAGCGCTCACGCAGGGGGAGAGAGGAGGGGGAGAGACAGAGCGCTTGCGCAGAGAGAGAGATAGATAGAGAGAAAGAGAGAAAGAGAGAGAGAGAGAGAGAGAGAGAGAGAGAAAGTAAAAGAGAGATAAAGATATAGACAGAGAGAAAATTAAATGAAATTAAATGAAAAGAGAGGGTTAGAAATGAAATCAGGGTTAGAAAATTAAATTGCCCTTGAAAAAAAGAAAGGTTAAAAAAAAATTAGAGTTAGAAAAAGAAGTTAGGATTACAGTTAGACGAGAGACTTTGATTAGAAAAGAAATGAGAGTCAGAAAAGAAGCGGGGCCAAGGCATGGAAGTCCACCGGCTCTTGGCGGCCGAAGTCTCCGCTCTCTTTCTCCATTTCCCTCTCTCTCTTTCTGTCACCAACGACAGCTGATCAAATGGGAGACGGCAAAGGTGTTGCGCTGGTGGCTTCCTCTCTCTCTCTCTCTCTTCTGACCCAGCTGATCCAACGGCGAAAGTGGCCCCCTCTTCTCTCTCCCCTCTCTCTCTCTCTCTCTTTCTGTCACCTTCTAAGCCAGCGGGTCACAACGACAGCCGATCCAATCAGAGACGGCGAAGATGGCTCTCTCTCGCACTCTCCCCCATCTCTCTCTCTTTCTCTCCCCCCGATCGAGATTAGCCTCCATGCTTTGAGGCAGACGAATATCCCCACGAAGAGTTGGCCCGGTCTCCCTCCCTGAGAAGTGAGAAGCCATGGCTGACGCTGTCGTAAGCTATGCCATTCAGAAAATCGGCGACGCCATCATCAACGAAGCTCTCTTCCTGAGGAGTGTCAGGCAGCAAGCCGAAGAACTTAAGCGAGAGCTCATATGGATGGAGAGTTTCTTGCAAGACGCGGATGCCAAGGCACGTGGCGGGAACAAATTGGTCCGAAACTGGGTGAAAGAAGTCAGGGAAGCCGCACACGACGCTGAAGATCTGATCGAATCCATCGCCATCCAAGGATCTGAGCCAGGGATGTGCCGGCGCCGCGGCTTCTTCAGCAAGTTAATGCCCGCCTGTGGTCTGATCCGTCGCCATAATTCTGGGATGGAGATCGAAGAGCTCAAGCAGAGGATTATCAATATCAGGGAGAGCGCCGCCCGGTACGGAATCACAGCTCTCCCCGATGATCGGCGGGAAAGGAGGGAGGTCGACGCGGCGATTTCGGGGTGGAGGGCCCGCTCTGTTGAAGCCTCGAACTCCTCCCATGTCTTCGTCAGGGATGCTGACAAGAAAGCTATTCTGGAGCTCCTCGACAAGAAGAGGGAAGAGCTGTCGGTGGTCTCGATCTTCGGGACGGGAGGCCTCGGGAAGACTACCCTGGTCCAGAAGGTGTGCAACGATCCCCAGATCACAGATCGCTTTCCCAACAGATTCTGGATTGGTGTTTCCCAGGATTGCAAGATTGAGAACCTTCTCAAGGATTTGCTTCGCAAAATCTCCCGGGAGGAAAGCCAGGAAAACGAGACGATGGACATGCTGGAGTCGCGCCTGCACGACTCGCTCCTGGGGAAGACCTACCTGATCGTCATGGACGACGTGTGGGACGTCGCCGTCTGGCGGATCGTTGGGAATTGTCTGCCAGACGAAAAGAATGGAAGCAAGGTGCTCATCACCACGCGGAGTAGTACAGTCGCCCGCGCGGCAGATCCCGATCAAGCCTACGAGCTCCAATTCCTCGACAAGGAGGAAAGCTGGGAGCTCTTCATTAGCAAGGCGATCCCCAGAGAGGAGGACAGGGGAGAGTGCGAGGGGAGGCTCAAGGAGTTGGGAGAGAAGATGGCTGAAGAGTGTGGGGGATTGCCTCTTGCGTTGGTCGTCATGGGAAGTTTATTGTCGCAGAAGGGACGGTCCACAGAGGAGTGGGAGAGGGTGTCCCACGTCTGGCGAGACAACGACAAAGAAGGATCGGTGGTCACGAGAATCCTGGCCATGAGCTACGCAGACCTGCCGTACGATCTAAAATGGTGCTTCCTCTACCTCAGCGCCTTCCCCGAGGACCACTTGATCGAGTCCGATCGGCTGATTGGGCTATGGATCGCAGAGGGCTTCATAGCGGAGAGAGGAGATGGGCTGACACTGGAAGAGTCGGCAGAAATCCAGCTGGAAAAGCTCATAGAAAGATCCTTGGTTCACGTCGTCGAGCAGGACAATCTCCTTGGTGTCATTATCTGCAGGGTACACGATCTCATCCGCGAGCTATGTATTTCAGAGGCGCAGCAAATCGACTTCATGTCAGTGTGCCAGAGGAGGAGTCCTCTCCCGGCAGAGTCCCTTCGGCGCCTCTCTGTAATTACTGAACCAGAGGAGACAATCTCCCAAGTTCAAGTCTGCGCCGCGTCTCAAGGCCTTGCTGAGCTTCAACTTCCACAGTGAACTTCTGGATCCCCATCTTGCCATAAATCTCTCAGATGGGGGGCTAAAGCTGATCAGAGTGATCTACGTGCATGGGAAACATAACCTCGAGATGCTGCCCAAGGTGATCGGAGGCTTCGTCAATTTGCGCTACCTTAGCTTGCAGGACAGAAAGATAAAGTCGCTCCCCGAGACAATAAAAAACCTATCTCGCTTGCAGTTTCTCGATATCCGAATGACGCTGATCGAGAAAATGACAAGCGCTGTGTGGGAGATAGAAACTCTCCGGCAAGTGTTTTTTCCACATGCAGCGTCGGCTCCTAATAGGGTCCAATGCCGTTGGAAATCTCTTCAGGTTCTGCGTTGGCAATGTATCGGAGATCCAGACTGGATGGATGACACCTTGCCCAAGGTGAAGGATATCAAAACTCTGGAAATATGGCAAATCAGTGACTCTCATCACGAGGTGCTCTCTTTGAATTTGCCCGAGTTCTCGCGCCTCAAGTTTTTGAAACTTCAAGGCCCGTCAATCCCATGGACAGCTTTGACACTATCAGGCCTCCGTCAACTTCGCACATTAGTCCTTGATGGGCCAATAAAGAGCACATTTCCTGAGGAAGTGAGACCTGAGGATATTCCAGGGCCGCTCAACTACGGATGGCCTGCGAGTCTGACCTATCTTGAGCTTTTTAATTCTGATCTCCACTCGGATCCATTGCCTTCTCTTGGCCAGCTCTCTGAACTGAGGTTTCTCAAATTGAAGGGAAAAGTGTACAGTTGGGTGGAAGAGATGAAATTTCACAGAGACGAGTTCAAGCAACTGCAGAAGCTAGAGCTAAGGGTCATTGAGGAGCTGGAAAGAATTATTGTGGAAGATGGAGCCATGCCACGCCTTCAAAAACTCAAAATTGCCTATTGCTCTAGTTTGCAGATGATCCCCGTGGATTGGATTAATTCGCGATCGTCGATCTTCACTTCGTGTGGGAGTAGGTGGCGTGATTTAATTCGTCAGAGCATCAATTTAATATCAGCTGTTGATCGAAGGAGTTATAATGATTGAGATTAAAGCGATGGAAACGCATCTAAAACGTTCGATCGCGATCCAACAGCGAGCATTTGATGTGTTTTTATAACGCACGCGACGTGGCTTCATCATGGCAAAGGATCAAAGATCCAACTGTCACGATTTAACGGTAATGATTCGCATCCAATGCGTTTTATCAGAGCCGTTGATCATGGATTAAATAATGATCGGACAGTTACGCCCCAAGCGCTCTATAAATTGAGATGGTCTTCGAGATCATAAAGCATTCGAGAGCAATTCGAGTTAATCTCACTGTTTAGATATTAAATCTCTTGAATCTCTTGTTGTCAATCGCTTCTAGACTCATTTTTGTGTACACGGAGTGTTTGAGAATGAGATTTTAATCATTGACGAGGAAGAAATCGACGCTTGAACTCCACGATCACGATTTTATGAATTTTGATGAATAGGCTTGATTCCGGTGATTAATTGGATCAATTCGATTGCAATTGTGGGTTAGTGATTGTGTTTTATCCAAATCTATCTTACTATAGTCTTAGACTTTGTTATAGAATCATAATTTGAATTAATTTCACTCTTAATTTCAGTTTTTCACGATTTTTATTTTCAGAAATTTCACCTCTATTCATTCAATGATTTCTCCGCAAAATCAAATCAAAATTTAGTGATTTTTGATTACGTGGATTCGTCTTCAAGTCCTCTTTCATAAAATATCAAATTGCCTAATTTATATTACCGATTTATTGTTTGATTTGATCAAATTCGAAGAGATCATAAAAAATTTCTCTAGTTCGCCATAGATTCGACCCTTATTTATCATTATATCCCTCAATTCGTGATTTAATCTCAAAATTAGTAAGTTTGGA
>CM044119.1:6967352-7003637 GCA_024174645.1 Lemna minuta | reverse complement strand
GAGAGAGACAAAACGACAAAGGATAAAGTGCAGAAAACAACGCAATAAGATAACATAAAACGACAAAAGAAAGCGACGAGTTTCTGCCGCGATTATTCCACACTCAATCAACTCTTGCGGCGCCAGAGCGAGTGTTCCACATCATATGCACAGTAAGTAAACGACAAACAAACAGTGATAATTATAATAAAAAAATCAACACAAAATCAATCTAAAAATGCTGCTACCAGATTGCGACACGTGTCGTGATTTGGTGGCGTCTATCTGACTTACCTTTCAAATCCAAAATTTGTAGATATGCCCCTGACGCCCATAATTATGCAAGAATCATTAGATTAATTGGAAATAAGCCATGAAAATTCATTTAAATCACTTATAAATCCAAACAAAAATATATCTTGCTATAAAAATTCATTTCATTGCCAATTTATAATCTAAGAGAGATATTCAAATATTATAAAATCCAGGAAACACCATAAAATCATAATAAAGCAAAATTAAATAATTTTAATAATAATAACACATAAATATATTCATTTTAAGCCAAATGTTCATGAAAATTCAGAGTTAAAGGTCATAGATTTATGTGTTATTAGCCTTTCTACTCTTTTGGAGAATGACATGGTGGAAGCCACTAAAAAACTAGGAGGCAAAACTCTACTTTGATTACAAAACAATTGAGATCTCTAACCTATGCATACAATGGGATGATATCGAAGTGGACAAAGTGTGCCCACATTTTGATGTGAAATCTAGCATATGGCATCTCCACCATGTTGGACTCATTGAAGAAGCTTGTCTCTCGTGACCCATCAAATCATCAAATGGTCCTCAAGAACTTAGCAACATTTGTCGTTGCATAAGTGACGCAAGGCTGGCAAAGGAGGAGGCATCAGTACTCGCAAAACGGCGAAGGGCATCATACTCAGCTGGCGTCAAGGTCACATGATATTGGGGAGCAAAGATGTTGGGCGGTGCAAGAGGAGTCATAACTGCTTGGGCAGTAGAAGGCTTACCGAATTGCTTCCAACACTTGTTGGCGGGATGGTTTTGCTTGCCACAGTGAGGACATGGTGGAAAAAGGTTACAGCCACGCCCACGAGGAGGACGATTGCCATCAAAGCGCGGAGGGAGACCACCATCGTCACGAGCTCGAGGAGCAGAAATGGCCATCGCTGAGGGAGGAGGCGTATCGCCTAGAGCAGAAGAGAGAGGGAGCGAAGGCATACCAGTCGTGACTCGAAGAGCAGTAGAGAAAATGGTTGTGATGCCAGGTACATGTTCACCAAATAGAAGAGAACCCCTAAGCTGAGAGGCGATGGAGGGATGAAGCCCACTAAGGTAGATGCTAGCATAGAGCTCTATGCGGTAACGCTTCAATGTCACGAGATCTGTGGTGGGAGGCTGATAAAGGTCAACCTCTTGAATTAAGGCTTGCATGCGGCCGAAGTGGGCCTGAAGAGAGAGATCGCCTTGCTTGAGAGTGAGAAGAGTCTCGAAGATCTCTACCACACGACCGATGTTTGTTTGATTGGCATACATTGTTTCAAGAGTTTGCCAAAGAGAGCGCGCCGGCTTGATGCGCGTGAGAGACTAAGCAATGTTCTGCTCAATGCTATGAAGCATCCAACTGATAATGGCTGAGTCTGATTGCAACCAATAAGCATAAGATGGGTCGCGAAGTGGTGGAGGGTCCTTCATGAGATGATGATGAAGGTTGTGAGACTCGAGAAAGAGCTCAAAGCTAGAAGCCCATGCTGAGTAATTATTGCCGGTAAAATTATTGGCATGCCAAGTAAGTTGTTCCGTGATTAAGAGACGAGGTGCAAATGCCGATGGAGTAGGAAGCACTACATGCGGGAGAATCACCTGAGTATCAACCTGAGGTGCCGAGACGTGTGGTAACAAAGTATCGGAACTCGAAGATGAAGATTGTGGAGAAGCCAGAAATTATTGATGCAGACCTTGTAATAGGATGGGATAGAAGATGTAAGAGTGAATAAGTGCATCGTCCGGAGCGAAAAGACATACGATGCGTAGCGGCGTGCAGCCGCGGAGCGGCGGACCGAGCGGAGCGGAGGACGTCGCGCAGCGGCGCACGTCGCGAAGTGTCAGATGGAGCAAAGCAGCGGACGGCGCATGTGGTTTCGACGACGAGAAGGCTTGATAATGGTGATGACGGTAGACTAGGAAGGAGAAGATATTGCTTCGAAGTGGTAAGAGGCGGCGCGCCGGGAACGACGACTATAGCGTCCGATGATGGCAGCGGCGAGAAGCAATTATGGCTCTAATACCATGTTGACGATGAGATGAAGAAACCCTAGAATCGTATATGGAAATGAGAGTACATAGGTCCTTATATAGAAGAAGATGAGAGGAGAAGATAAATGGGCCGAGAGCCCAATACCACTATCGAACACCTTTGATTTTATTTTATTATTTTATTATTTTATTTATTATTTATTTACTTTACTTATATATTAAATGATTTTCAATGATTTTAATTTTGTAAAATATTCCCAAAAATTCCAAAAATCCATTAACATATTAATTTCCTCTTAGAAATAAATTCATGCGATAAAATTCACGATAAAATGCAATTTATAAATAATTTCGTGTCAATCAATGCATTTTAAAATAGAAATTTCATTTTATAAGAAAAGAAAAGTATATTCTTGATAAATCAATATCATTAAATGCTCATAAAATGCTATTAATTTATGAAAAATTAATAACCTAATTGAAAACATAGAATTCATCAATTTAATCATTTTAAATCATGATAACATGCATTTATCATTGTATTTTAAATAAGAAATGCATAAAATACATGATATTAGTCTGTGAAATTGTATGTAATCAACCACTAACTTCAATGAGCTACCACTGTCTCGGATGAATTGTTAATTGTAAAATCTCCTTCTAGCCTTCGTTGTCCAAAATTTTTGCCAATATCTTTTGTGAGTGATTTAGGCTCTTAAAAATATTTTCCATTAATGAGTTAAAAGATAGAGATTTAAGTCCAAGAACTTAAATGAGAATTATATTTTGAAAGAGGACATACATGATTTAACGCCCATACATTGAGTTTAGGATGGGCTGTTTCACGCTTTCACTCTAATCCTCTGTCTCCGATAACTATACCTTAAGTCCCAGTGCTCCAATGACTTCTCCAATGATCTTTCCATTCAGCTAGATCCTTCAATCTTCGGGGGATCGTCTTCAGTCTCGGGCACTTGTAGATTTTGACTTTTTGGAGGCGTGGCATGGCTCCATCTTCAACAGTCATTCTCTCCAGCTCCGCGATGCTCGTTAGCTCTAGTTCCTGCAACTGCTTGAACTCGTCTCCGCGAAATTTCATCTCTTCCCCCCAACTGTACACATTTTCCTTCAATTTGAGGAACCTCAGTTCAGAGAGCTGGCCAAGAGAAGGCAATGGATCCCGGGGGAGATCAGATCTATCAAGCTCAAGATAGGTCAGACTCGCAGGCCAGCTGTAGTTGAGCTCACGGCAGGAGAGACCACTAAGCAACCTTGGAATATTCGGAAGTCTCACTTCCTTAGAAAATGTGCTTTTTATTAGACCGCATAATAGGCTGGGGAGACCTGAAATATCTTTAGGATTCACTCCCTCGGGAAATGTGCCATTTGATGGACCTCGGGAAATGGGCCCTGATAGTACTAATGTGCGAAGTCGAGGGAGGCATGAGAGCATCAAAGCTCTCCACGGGATTGACCAGCCTTCAAGTATCAAAATCTTCAGGCGCAAGAAGTGGAGCAAATTCCAAGAGAGCACCTCGTTATGAGAGGCATTGATTGCCCATATTTCCGAGTTTTTGATATCCTTCACCATGTGCAAGGTGTCATCCATCCAGTCTGGAAAATCGTGACTTGCCCAACGCAGAACCTGAAGAAATCTCCAGCGGCATTGGACCCTATTAGGAGCCCATGCTAGAAATGGAAAAAACACTTGCCGGAGAGTTTCTATCTCCCACACAGCGCTTGTCATTTTCTCGATCTGCGTCTGTCGGAGATCGAGATACTGCAAGTAACATAGGTTTTTTATTGTCTCGGGGAGCGAGCTTATCCCCGTGCCTTCCAAGCTTAGGTAGCGGAGATTGACGAGGCCTCCGATCCCCTTGGGCAGCACCCGGAGGCTTCGTGCCCCTTGCAGGTCGATCACTCTGATCAGCTTCAGCTTCCAAATAGGAAGACTAAAAGCAAAATCTGTGAAGTTGAAGCCCAGCAAGGCCCGCAGACGCGGCGCAGACTTGAGCCGGAGGATGGTCCCCTCTGGTTCAATAATTACAGAGAGGCGTCGAAGAGACTTTGCAGGGAGAGGACTCCTTCCCTGGCACACTGACATGAAGTCTATTTCTTTTGACTCTGAAATGCATAGCTCGCGGAGGAGATCGTGTACCCTGCAGAGAATGTTGCCGTTAAAGGGTTCCCGAGAGACGACGTGAACCAAGGATCTTTCTATGAGCTTTTCCAGCTGGATTTCTGCTGTCTCTTCCAGCGTCAGCCCATCCCCTCTCTCCGCTATGAAGCCCTCTGCGATCCACAGCCCGATCAGCCGATCAGACTTTATCACGTAACCCTCGGGGAAGGCGCTGAGATAGAGGAAGCACCATTTTAGATCGTACGGCAGGTCTGCGTAGCTTAGGGCCAGGATTCTCAGGCAGTTCTGGCCTTCGTCTTCGTATTGCCAGACCATGCTTCCGGAGACCTTCTCCCACTCTGCTGTGGACCGTTGCTTCTGCGACAGTAAACCTCCCATGACGACCAACGCAATCGGCAAGCCGCCGCATTTGGCAGCCATCTGCTCTCCCAACTCCTTGAGCCTCCACGTGCAGGCACTCCTTTCGTTCTGTATGGGAATCGCCTTGGAAAGGAAGAGGTCCCAGCTTTCCTCCTTGGTGCGCAATCGAAGTTCGTAGGCTCGGGTGGCTTGATCTGGATCTGCCGCGTCGGCGACTTCAAGCTTGCGCGTGGTGATGAGCACCTTGCTTCCATTGTCTTCGTCTGGGAGATGCTTCCCAAAGATCTGCCAGACTTCGCCGTCCCACACGTCGTCCATGACGATCAGGTAGATCTTCCCCAGGAGCGACTTGTGAAGACAGGGCCCCAGCTCGGTCATCTCCATCGTCTCAAATTCCCTTTTTCTTTCCGGGGAGATCTTGCAAAGCAAATCCTTGAGAAGCTTCACCTCCTGGTAATCCTGGGAAACATCAATCCAGACAGCGCAGTCGAACCGACATGGGATACAGAGATCTTTGAACACCTTCTTGGCCAGGGTGGTCTTCCCCAGGCCTCCCATCCCTACGATCGAGACCACCGACCGCCGCTTTTCCCTCTCCGGGTCGAGGAGATGCATAATAGCTTTTTTCTCAGCTTCCATGAGGACGACATGGGAGGAGTCCGGGGTGTGAAGAGCGATGGCCCTCCGTCGCGCAATCGCCTCGTCGACGGCCCTCCTTTCCCGGCAATCACTGGGGAGAGATCTGAGTCCGTATTCGGCTGCGTTTGCATTGATATTGATAATCCTCTGCTTGAGCTCTTCGATCTCCATCCCAGAAATATGGCGACGGATCAGACCACAGGGCATTAACTTGCTGAAGAAGCCGCGGCGCCGGCCCATCCCTGGCTCAGATCCTTGGATGGCGATGGATTCGATCAGATCTTCAGCGTCGTGTGCGGCTTCCCTGACTTCTTTCACCCAGTTTCGGACCAATTTGTTCCCACCACGTGCCTTGGCATCCGCGTCTTGCAAGAAACTCTCCATCCATGTGAGCTCTCGCTTAAGTTCTTCGGCTTGCTGCCCGACACTCCCAGGAAGAGAGCTTCGTTGATGATGGCGTCGCCGATTTTCTGTATGGCATAGCTTACGACGGCGTCAGCCATGGCTTCTCACTTGTCAGGGAGGAAGACCAGACCAACTCGTCGGCCTCGAAGCGTGGCGGGTAATCTCGATCGGAGAGAGAGAGCTAGAGAGAGAGATGGGGAGAGAGTGCGAGAGAGAGAGAGAGAGGTGGGAAACACCTTCGCCATCTCTTATTGGTTCGGCTGTGGCTGTGATTGGATCAGCTGGGTCAGAAGAGAGACTGAGAGAGAGCGAGAGAGAGTAACAGAATGCGAGAGGCCACCAGCACACCACCATTGCCGTCTCCCATTTGATCAGCTGTCGTTGTCTCCCTTAGAAGGTGACAAAAAGAGAGAGAGAGGGAAATGGAGAAAGATAGCGGAGACTTCGGCCGCCAAGAGCCGGCGGACTTCCATTTTTTTCTTAACTTTCCTTTTTTTCAGCGGCAATTTAATTTTCTCATCCTGATTTCATTTCGAACCCTCTCTTTTCATTTAATTTTCTCTCTGTCTATATCTCTCTTTTACATTTAATTTTCATTTTATCTCTCTTTTACTTTCTCTCTTTCTTTATCTCTCTATCTATAACTCCCTCAGCGCAAGCGCTGTCTCTCCCTCTCCTCTCTCCCCCTGCGTGAGCGCTCTATCTCTCCCTCTCTATCTGCTCTCTCTCCGCACTCTGCTCATCCTCTAAGTCTTTCACACTCAGCCCTCTCTCCCTTTCTTGCTCTCTGCTCTCTCTCTATCTCTCTCAATGCACTCTCTGCTCTCTCCCTCTCTGTCCTTCTCTCTCTCAGCTCTCTCTATTTGTCTGGACCCTCCCCCTCTCTTTCTATATACATGGTGCTCTTTCTCTCTCTTTCTATCTCTCTGCTCTCTTTGCTCTGTCCCTCTGTCTTCTTGTTTGCGTTCTCTATTTCTCTCCCTATCTCTCTCTTCACTTCATGCTCACCCGCGCTCTCTCTCTCTTTCTATCTCTACGGTATCTACCCTTTATCCGCAATTTTGTGTCGGCGACTTCACGCTTGCGCGTGGTGATGAGCACCTTGCTTCCATTGCGTTCGTCTGGGAGATGCTTCTCAATGATCCGCCAGACTTTGGCGTCCCACACGTCGTCCATGACGATCAGGTAGGTCTTCCCCAGGAGCGACTCGTGCAGGCACCTCTTCAGCACGGTCTTCTCCATCGTCTCAAATTCCTTTTTTCTTTCCGGGTAGATCTCGCAAAGCAAATCCTTGAGAAGCTTCACGTCGTTGTAATCCTGGGAAACATCAATCCAGAAAGCGCGGTCGAAGCGATTTTTGATCTGGGGACCTTTGAACACCTTCTTGGCCAGGGTAGTTTTCCCCAGGCCTCCCATCCCTACGATCGAGACCACCGACCGCCGCTTTTCCCTCTCCGGGTCGAGGAGATGCATGTCGTTCCATGAGGACGACATGGGAGGAGTCCGAGGCGTGAAGAGCGGGGGCCCTCCACCCCGAAATCGCCGCGTCGACCTACCTCCTTTCCCGCCGATCATCGGGGAGAGCTTTGATTCCGTACCCGGCTGCGCTATCCCTGATATCCTTAATCCTCTTCTTGAGCCCTTTGATCTCAAGCCCAAAATTATGGCGACGGGTCCGAAACTTGCTGATGAATCCGCAGGGCAGGATCATCTCTGGTACATATACTTTGGTGGCGAAGGATTCGATCAGATCTTCAGCATCGTTTGCGGCTTCCCAGACAAGCTTCACTCAGGCTTGGACCGAGTTGTCCCCGCCACGTACTTTGGCATCCGCGTCTTGCAAGAAGCTCTTCATCAATGTGAACTCTCTCTTAAGATCTTCGGCTCGCTGCTTGATGCTGTCCAGGAAGAGAGCTTGGTTGATGATGGCATCGCCGATTTTCTGTATGACATAGTTTACGCCAGGGAGAGTCATGGCTTCTCACTTGTCAGGGAGGAAGACCTGACCAACTCTTCTTGGGGATAGTCGTCTGCCGCAAAGCGTGGCGGGTAATCTCGACCGGGGAGAGAGAGAGATGGGGGAGAGTGCGAGAGAGAAAAAGGAGGGAGCCACCTTCGCCATCTGTGATTGGATCAGCTGTCGTTGTGACCCGCTGGCTTAGAAGGTGACAGAGAGAGAGAGAGAGAGATGGAGAGAGAAGAGGGGGCCACCTTCGCCGTTGGATCAGCTGGGACAAAAGAGAGAGAGCAAGAGAAAGTAATAGAAAGCGAGAGGCCACCAGGCACCAGCCCACCACCTTTGCCGTCTCCCATGCCTTGGCCCCGCTTCCATGCCAAGAGCCGGAGGACTTCCATGCCTTGGCCCCGCTTCTTTTCTGACTCGGATTTCTTTTCTAATCAAAGTCTCTCATCTAGGGTTCTCCGGTTCCGGTGTCGGTACCGGTTTGTTTTGAGAACCTAAACCTATACCTAACTTCGGTTTGGTATCGGTGACGGTATTGTTCGGTGTTGGTTCGGTTAAACCTATACTTTCGGTGAAACCTCATTAGAATTGAACATAAATTAAAAAAAAAAATCATGACACTACTATTTATATATATATATATATATATATATATATATAACATGTTTCACAAACAAATGATAAGATATTAACAATTCCTAATAACATCAATACCATAGATCAAGAATTTAAGATAAAAGGCATAAATAGATAAACTCTAACTATTCAATATAGTTAGGGAAAAAATAACAATATAATGTCATGAAATCATCTCTCTCGGCTCCTCCTCTACTTCCTTCACTCCCTCACTCTCTCTCTCCTTCCTTCCCTCCCTTCCTCCCTCTCTCTTTCTCTCCCTCCTTCCCTATCTTGCCCTCTCTCTCTCTTTCTCTCTCTCTCTCCTCCCTCCCCTCCCTCCCTCCCTCTCTCTTTCTCTCCCTCCTTCCCTCTCTCTCTCTCCTCCCTCCCTCCCTCACTCTCTCTCTCTTCGCCCCCTCCCTCGCTCTCTCTCTCTCTCTCTCTCTCCCTCTCCCTCCGTCCCTCTCTCTCTCTCGCTCTCTCCTCCCTCCCTCCCTCTCTCTCTCTCTCTCCCTCTCTCCCTCTCTCTTTCTCGCTCTCTCCCTTTCTCTCTCCCCCTCTCCCTCTCTCTCTCTCTCCCTCCCTCGCTCTCTCTCTCTCTCTCTCCCCCTCCCTCCCTCTCTTCCTCTCCCTCCGTCCCTCCCTCTCTATGTGTCTCTGTCTCTCCCCCTCCCTCCCTCCCTCGTTCTCTCCCTCTCCCTCTGTGGCTTTGTCCCTCTCCCCTCGTCTGTCCGTCCCTCCCTCTCTCTCTCCCCCTCCCGCCCTCCCTTCCGTCACCCTCTCTCTTTCCCCCCTTCCGCCCTCCCTTCTGCCACCCTCTCTCTTTCCCCCTCCCGCCCTCCCTTCCGCCACCCTCCTTTCTCGCAGGCGGAAGAAGAATTTTTTTTCTTCTGCCGTTAAAATTTCTCTCCCTCCCTCTCCCTCTCCCCCCCGGTCCCTTCGTCCCTCTCTCTCTTTCCCTCCTGCCCTCCCTTCCGCCACCCTCTCTCTCTCTCTCGCGGGGCGGAAGAAGAATTTTTTTTTCTTCCGCCGTTAAAATTTCTCTCCCCCCAGGTCCCTTCGTCCGTCTCTCTCCCCCTCCTGCCCTCCCTTCCGCCACACACTCTCTCTCTCTCGCGGGGTGGAAGAAGAATTTTTTTTTTTCCGCCGTTAAAATTTCTCTCCCTCGCTCTATCTCTGTGTGTCTCTCCCTCTCTCCCCCTCCGTTTCTCCCTCCCTCGCTCCGTCTCTCTCTCCTATCAAACGAGAGAGAAATTGCGGTTCCACCGAAACCTCAAACCGAAACCGACACCGGAAGAAAACCGGACTTCGGTTTGCCCAGTTTTCAACACCGACAGTGTCGGTTTCGGTTCGGTATTCGGTCTTTCGGTAACAATATGGAGTTCTCTACTCTCGTCTAACTGTAATCCTAACTTCTTTTTCTAACTCTAATTTTTTTTTTTTTTTTTCTTACCTTTCTTTTTTTTCAACGGCAATTTAATTTTCTAACCCTGATTTCATTTCTAACCCTCCTTTTCATTTAATTTCATTTAATTTTCTCTCTGTCTATATCTTTATCTCTCTTTTACTTTCTCTCTCTCTCTCTTTCTCTCTTTCTTTTTCTCTCAATCTATCTCTCTCTCTGCCCAAGCGCTCGTCTCTCCCCCTCCTCTCTCCCCCTGCGCGAGCGCTCTATCTCTCCCTCTCTATCTGCTCTCTCTCTGCACTCTGCTCTCATCCTCCAAGCCTTTCACACTCAGCCCTCTCTCCCTTTCTTGCTCTCAGCTCTCTCTCTATCTCTCTCAATGCACTCTCTGCTCTCTCCATCTGTCTTTCTCTCTCTCAGATCTCTCTATTTGTCTCTGTCCTCCCCCTCTATTTCTCTGTGCATTGTGCTCTTTCTCTCTCTCTTTCTATCTCTCTGCTCTCTTTCCTCGGTCCCTTTGTCTTCTTGTTTGCGTTCTCTATTTCTCTCTATTTCTCTCCCTATCTCTCTCAGCACTCCATGCTCACCCTGCGCTCTCTCTCTCTCTTTCTCTACGGTATCTGCCCTTTATCTGCAATTTTGCTCTCTCTTATTCCCTCTCTATGTATATATATGTGCTCTTTGCTCACTCTTTTCCCTCTCTTTTCATCTCTCTCTCTCTCTCTCTCTCTCTCTCTCTCTGTGCATTCCCTCTCTATCCTTGGGATTACGTCCGTCAACGCTTTATGTTGATTGGAGGCACATGCACGAAGAACTATTCTGAGAGGTCTAAATATTTATATTTATAACTATATTCATCTATATGCATAGAACATTTATATTAATATTAATATTTATATTATTTGGATACACGTGTAAATGTATACGCATTATATGTATACCTAGTTTAAGTATATTTATATAAATATCTATATTTATTTACATATTTAAATACATGGACGTACATACAATTATATAGTTTATGGATGCATATATACACATGTACATATCAAAAGATATAGTTTATGTACATCTTTAAAATCCTACGCAGATGTATATTTCAAGATATTTTCATCAATATATACATTTATATATGTAAATAAATATCATTCATTTGGACAATGCGAATGCAGATGTCATTATTTTGTATATTGACATGCAGATGAGTTTATATATCTAAATGCCTATTTATACTTATATACATGTATATATATACATATAGATACATGCCGAATGAGTGGGATAGAGAGAGAGAGAGAGAGAGAGCTAGGAGAATGAGAGATGGTGGGTTCTATCCTCTTCTTCCCCTGTGCTGCAGCTTCTTCTCTTTGTGCTACCTTATGTTCTTTCCTAGGAGTTTAATCCATGTTATTCGAACTCATGTAATACATTGGATATAAACACAATAATTAATTGTGTGATGAAGGCCTTAATTATGTGGCTTTTCAAGATGTCAGAACTCTAAGCTCTTCTAGCCCATGAAACATCCAGGTGCATTAGTTTACTCTCATCGGTTGAAGTCAAACGATAATTTTCTAATTATATTCCAACTTTTATGTGCATGAACTTGGTTATTTTTGAAGAAAAAAAATTGGGAAAAAGATCCGATCTGAAATGTACTGCACTTTAAAGTTTACTTGGTTTAAAGCACACATATTACTTAGTATAATAAGTTGATCAAGAAGTGAGTGAATATCATTTGCTTAGAGAGGTGGTAGTGGAGATGACCTGGTTGGTTTGTGACGCAGCCCTTAGCGCAGAACAATGAAGAACAATGGTTTGAATCCACAAACCTTGGTCTTCAAGAAGGGTTAGGTTCTGAGTCCACAGAACTAACCTCTTCAACCCTTGAATCCACAAGGGGTGTACTTGAATCCACAAGCACAGAGCACTCTCTAATAGGGAGAACACTCAAGAGAAGAAAGCAAAGCTCTCAAAAGGGATAACTTCAAAATTGTCAGTTCAAGTGTTACAATGGGGGCCCTTATATAGGCCTCAAAAAGTAAAGGGTCGTCCAAGTGACAAGACCCATGAAAAGACAGCACAAAAGTCTTGAAAATAGAACTGTGACAGCATGTATGTGTCAGAGACAGAAGTGACAACAGCAAAAGGGAATCTTCTAGGCCTTGTCAGGCCTCTCCAGAAAGATATTTGTAGTTTCCCATGCATGTCATAAATATTGGTGGTCCCTAGGAGATTTTCTGGCAAAAGTGTCAGGCCCTAGGGATTCTCCCAAGGCCCAATAAGCTTTAAATGGGCCTCCAATAAGAACATGCCCATAATAGAAGGAAATGGCCTCCTAGGCTACATTGTGGCCTACATCAGTTTGGATTGGCTCCACCTCAGCTGAGTTGATAAGAGACAAGGTGATAACATGCTATATTTACATCATAAAACATGAATTTTCATGCATATTAAAGCATAAATGATTTCATTTACATGCATGTTATCATGTTTCTATGTATTTTTCTATTATTCTCTTAAAAAGTCATTATAATCTCAAAATACTTTAATTTAGGGTTAATTTTTATAAATTAGAGTTTCATAATTTGATAACCCATATTTTTCTTGAGATTATAACTGTTTTTAAAGATAAAATACTAAGAGAAACAACTTTTATAAACATTCATTTTATTTTCTAAAGATAAAAATCTTAATAAGTGAATGTATTTTTGAATTAATAATTTTAACTCTTATTATTTAATTAATTTGACCTTTTAAAATAATAGATAATTAAATTTTGGATCAAATGAAAGAAATTTGGATTAATTTGGAGTTATATATTAAAAGTTATGAATTTTCTATTTTTAGGGATTTTTTCCGGATTTTTAAAACAGTTTTTCTTATTTTATTTTCGATTTTTAAATAATAAAAATAAATAAAAAATTAAAAAAAGGGGGCCGCGGGGCCCGCGTAGATGCGACGTGGCACGCAGGGCCATGTGGCAGCGCCACGCAGTCCCCGCGCAGCGCCTACGTGGCGCGACATATATACATATATTTATTTACTTACTAAGCATATAAAATGTTCTTTGTCCTCCCCTATATGGGGAGGGTCATACCCATAGAAACCGTCGGGTATTATATACCCGACAGTTTCATTTGATTAAGTCCGTGTGGGACTAAAATTCTATCTTACTTACCTTGCAGGCGACGTGGCGCAACGAGGGGCGTTGGATCCAGTCGACGCGTCGATCGCACGCGTCGATCACATGCGACGCGGACCACGGAGTGATCATCAAGCACGTGCGCGATTTCGGGAATTATAACGGCCAGATTTCGGCGACATGGCGGCATCACACGCGGCGATCACGTGGAGCGCGGACCACCAGATCAAGATCAACGCACGTGTTGATTAAAGGGGCGTTATAACGGCTACGATTCGATCGTGCGGATCGCATCTCAGCCGTCTGATCGCGATCCAAGGAGCGAAAATCGAGCGTTTTTATAACGCTTATTAGAGAGATGATCTGGGCCCTCCATCCGCGATCCAACGATCGCGATATTTTCCGAAAACGGTCCATCATGGACCGTTATCGTAACCGTCGATCGTTTCGATCGGACGGTTACGAAATTTTGCCTTATAAAAAGGCCTGTTCTTCACGAATGTAAGCATCCGAGTTGAATCTCAAGCCTAATTGAGCTGTTTAGACACCAATTCTCTTGTTTCTCTCAATCCCATCGTGTTCCTCTTCAATTTCCGCACTCACGGAGCCCTTGAGATTGAGATTTGGTGAAGTATCGAGTGAGGAATCGACGCTTGAAGCCCGTCATCGCGTTCTTGATGTTCTTCGCGATTATTCGCGAGAATCACGACGATTTGATCGCAAAACGGGCTTAGTGGAAGCGGTTTTTCATTATCTACCTCCCAATCAAGTTTAATTTCTGTTTAGAATAGGATTTCAATTTCAATTTTGTTAAAATTCCTCTAAAATCGCGATTTCGCCGTTCCGAAATTTCTCTCGACTTCAATTCATGATTTCTCCGCGGAATCAAGTCCGATTTTGACGATTTTTGATTCCGTGGAATCGATTTGAAGTCTACTTTCATAAAATACCATTTTCCCCAATTTCTTCCATCAATTTCTCGTCCGATTTGACCAAATTCTAAAAGATCTTCTGAAAATTCCTAAATTCCCTGTGGATTCGACCCATATTTACCATTATACCCTTGAATTCGTGATTAATTCTCAAAATTGGTAAGTTTGGAATTATTTTTGACGCGATACCGCTTGAAATTGACGACCTCGCGGATTCGTCTCGTCACAAGGCATCATTGCACATGTTGGATTTTAATTCAAATGATATCCATGCTAATAAAGTTTCTATCATTCATCTCTCACTATGAAAAAATATGATAGTATAGATCTGTTGAGACAAAAACATTGAGAGACTTTTTTTTCCGAGATCTGATTACTTGGGTGAATAGATCATCCATTTCCGCACACGTCAAGCTCAAGAACTCCATCAAAGCCCCCAAAATATGTGAATTCAAAGCTTCTTGAATGTAAAGTCTCTAGAATCATTATTTTCTTTCCCTAGCATTATAAAACAAAAATATAAGTGATACACTATCGTTCAAGAATGTCTCGGTAAAAAAGATATTGTTGGTCTAGATGACAATTATCATGGATGGTGTTAATAACTTTCAAGTCCCTAGCCATGGGATCTCTAAAATATCATAGATTGGTATAACATTAAGTCCTGGATGGCAGTTGAGTGGTGATGATGGAATCATCTACGCTCGATCTAAGAGGAGATTGACTCAAAGAATGAGATGCGATAAAAATCTTCGGCCAAGCTAATGAAAATATCAAAGAAGGTTTGTGTAGATGATTTCCTCTATACATCACCTTTTAACTTGAGTAGTTGATTAGTGTTTGACACTTGAACAAATGTTATTCATTCACGTGGGTCAAGCACAAATGAAAGATTATATGTTCATAGTAATCGATGATTGCAACGTTGCCTACAAAATTTTTAATATACATTATATCTCCTAGAGCACATTATGTAGTGTAGCACCCAATGGGATGACAACTCAAAACGTTTTGCTTGGGTTAAATTGATCTTTGGGTAATTAATATATCCATATAGATAATTGATAAGGTTTACCAATAAGTGTTATTTTGTTTATAAAGTTATTAACAATCCAGATTTATGGGCATAAAAGGTCACAAACATAATGTTTTTGGGTGTTTTGTGAAAAGTTTGTGTATTCATTGTCTACAAATTAAGAGAACGCAACCATAACTCAAGATAACCATACAAGTCTTGTGAAAAACTCTCTTATTTCTTCTTCTTTTTTTTCTCTTAGTAAAAGGCGTTAAAGAGGAGATTCAACCATCTGGCATTTGTGTAGATATCATTAGAGGCTAGACATCTCAACAGTATCAAGAACTCCTTCAATGAGCCATGTAAGTGTAGAGTTTAATTAATATTAGATGATAAGATTATCATTCTTGGTACCTCGGTATTTTGAATATTCGATCCAATATATGTTGTAGTCTTCAGTATTTTGATCAAAAGTTTAAGAGCCTAGAGAGCATTAGATCCCATCACAATTCTCATTCCACTTAACCTTGTTGGCCTTTGATGAACTAAAACTTGGTTTGATTATATCGTTGTTGTGTGTTCTAATTCATGCAATACATTTATAATACCTCACTTAGGACAGTAGTAAGCAAGGGTCGATCCTCAGGGAATCTAGGTAATGAGGGTTGAGACGAAAGTAGAAGAAGGAATGAATTCCTATAGTGGAGAATATTAGAAGTTAGAAGAGGGAATTTATAGAGATAATGGATGTAATTGGTTAGATTATACTTCTGTAGTTCTAATTAGAGGAGAAGAGATGAGAATTAGAAGGGTAGAGATTGATTGAAGGTGGAGAAAAGAGAAGTGAAGGGGATAAAAGAGAGGTTAAATAGTACAGAGATAAATGAGATGGTTTGGGTATGATTTGTGGAAACAAATGCAATAACCTACGATTAAAATAGAAGAAAAAGTCCTACATTATCCACGGAAAAGGCTTACAAGAGAATCCCTCCTCAGAATCTTCCCACAAACCCCGTGTTGGTGCCACTCCTAGGTCGGGTGGTGCTTGATTCGCTACGACGTCGATCTCCTCTTGTTCTCCTTATCCAGAACAAACTCTAGCATCCAATGATGCCTAGCTTGGGCCTAAGCTTCTCCCCCTTTCCTGCTGGTGACCTGGTGTCAAGAGAGAGCCAAAAGACAAGAGAATTCGGAGTGGAAGAGGAGAACTTTTAGGAGTTATGGCTTCCTCCCAATCCGACGGTTGAGATTGATTTTCGAGAACTTCGGGAGTCCGATGGAAATCTCAACCGTACAGATGGGAAGAGCACAGTGAGATTAGCCTATCTTCAAAATTTCATCCCGATCGGACGGCTAGATTGTGAGATATCAACCTTTCTCTTCCGAGCATTTCTACCGTCGATCGGGTGTCCTCCAGCGTAAGCAGTCCTCCGTCATCCAGCTCCTGAGATCGCGCCACGTCGTCATCACGCCAGCCATTGGATTTCAGCCACGTCACCTGCAAGGTAATTAACTTTTAAATAAATCCAAAAAGGGTAAATGAAAGGAATCTGCGGCGATACACTTTCGCCGCAGATTCGTCATTTAGCGTGAATAAGATAGCGCCACGTCGCTCTCTTATTTTGCCTTGGATGAAAAACGACAAAAAGATGAATAAAGAAAACGACAAAACGATTGCCCCGATTAAATCGGACGTGCAAGTAGGGAATCGCCACGTCACCTGCAGGTTAGTAATTTAAAACGACGAAGAGGCAATTCGACAAAACGACAAAAGAACAGGGCTATACGACAAGAAAAAGGAAGAGAGCCTGCGGCGATTAACTCGCCGCAAATTCTCTTTTATGAGTGAATGGGAGAGCGCCACGTCGCTCTCTCATTCCTTATTACCGTCAAAAATGACGGCGCGCAATGCAGAGACTCCACGTCACCTGTAAGCAAACAAAGTAGCATAAAACGATGAAATAAGAGTGAGACAAAACGACAAAGGATAAAGTGCAGAAAACGACGCAATAAGATAACATAAAAGGACAAAAGAAAGGGACGAGTTTCTGCGGCGATTATTCCACACTCAGTCAACTCTTGCGGCACCAGCGCGAGTGTTCCACGTCATCTGCACAGTAAGTAAACGACAAACAAACAGTGATAATAATAATAAAAAAAATCAACACAAAATCAATCTAAAAATGCCGCTACCAGATTGCGACACGTGTCGCGATTTGGTGGCGTCTATCTGACTTACCTTTCAAATCCAAAATTTGTAGATATGCCCCTGACGCCCATAATTATGCAAGAATCATTAGATTAATTGGAAATAAGCCATGAAAATTCATTTAAATCACTTATAAATCCAAACAAAAATATATTTTGCTATAAAAATTCATTTCATTGCCAATTTATAATCTAAGAGAGATATTCAAATATTATAAAATCCAGGAAACAACATAAAATCATAATAAAGCAAAATTAAGTAATTTTAATTATAATAACACATAAATATATTCCTTTTAAGCCAAATGTTCATGAAAATTCAGAGTTAAAGGTCATAGATTTATGTGTTATCAGCCTTTCTACTCTTTTGGAGAATGACATGGTGGAAGCCACTAAAAAACTAGGAGGCAAAAACTCTACTTTGATTACAAAACAATTGAGATCTCTAACCTATGCATACAATGGGATGATATCGAAGTTGACAAAGTGTGCCCACATTTTGATGTGAAATCTAGCATATGGCATCTCCACCATGTTGGACTCATTGTAGAAGCTTGTCTCTCGTGACCCATCAAATCATGAAATGGTCCTCAAGAACTTAGCAACATTTGTCATTGCATAAGGAGATATCATGCAACCAAACCATCAAGGAGATGATCACATCACAAGAGAAAACCACACCCCTAGTGTCTCGTTCTTCCAATAAATGATCTAGTCACTTTGAAGAATTTCTTTCATAGGCATGGTATCTTCAATGTGAGGATCCTCGCAAATGGATAAAATTTGCGGTAGCAGAGCCTCTCGCATGGTGGAATGATCTTGGTCAATATAGGTCTCCAAATCTTGTCGATCTTGCAAAAGACTACCTAGCATCATTGCCGCAAGCGTAGCAGCCGAGCACCTCTTCTCAATGAGAAGAGTCATAGTCAAGAAAAAAAGGGGGAGCCTTGCACCAAAAATTGATGTCCATGATAATGAAAATGAAGTGTTGGGCTCATGAAGGCAATGCAGTGGAGAGTAGAGATGAAGTGGAATGAGACTAAATTTATGAGTTTCTATGACTATTTTTGTGAAGAATTAGTATCTTCCCATGTATTTTTGTGGACTAGAAAACATGGCCTAGCCATGTATTTTGAACATGCAACTTCATTTCTATGCTTTGGATGTGGAATTTTAAATTCAAGCTATAAATTTCATAAAAGAGATTATTTGATATACAAGGAAAAATAAATAGAGGTAATATTATTGTTGAGACATAGAAATGTAGCTAGAGTGATTGATTTGTATCTTTATATTAAAGAAAATCATATTCATAGTTATAAAATAATATTTTATATAATTTTTATGGATTTATTTTATACACTACATGTAAGATAGTTATGTTAGATGTAAGATCTTTCATATGAATTATGTAAATCAGGTGTTTATGCATGTTATGTATGTGTATATGTACATATGTTTGTATTCATGTCATGCATGCCATGGATGTTTGTATGTTTAGCATGACTTGGATGTATGTATACATCTTGCATGTTATTTATGTATGTTTTGCAAGACATGGATATATGGATATATCTCCTTTATTATTTATGTATGTTTTGCCTGACACGTATGTATGTATATATCTTGTTTGATATTTATGTATGTTTTGCATGACATGGATGTATGTATCTTGTATTTACATTATGCATGTTATGGTTGTATATAGTACATGCATGTGACTACACACACGTCTATGTTTTACATGGATTGTATCTTTTCTGTTTATGTTTATGATCTCTTGCATCCATGTATTTATGTATATACCTGCTATCTATGCATGTTATAGTCCCCTAGCTGATCGTCATCTTCAAACGAAAGCCAAACAGGGTGTCAGTTTGACCCCTGGCTGGTCCGCCAGACGGACCCAAACGGCGGACCACGGCCTGCCCCCTTTGACCCTCGAACTCCGAGCTCGAAGCGAGACTTTGAGAAAGACGGACTTCGAAGAGAGAGAGAGAGAGAGAGAGATCCCTAAAAAGCTTCATTGCAGTGGCTTTCCTTCTCTCTCAAGCAAGCGCCTGAAATCGGACTGTTTTCGCCTGACACGACAAACGCCACTCATCGACCTTACATCATCGAGATGTGGAAATTTCTAGAGAGAGAAGCATTTGCAGCAGTTTTCATTTGGCGCAGCTCATGGCCCCCGGCCAAGACATCTTGACCAGCAGTCCCCGCCAAGAATCTTCTTCTAGATAATGCAGCCAAACACAGAGTTGAGTTCTAGAGAGAGAATGAGAGGTCTGCGTGTATAAACCAGAGAACATCGAGCATGACAGGGCCAGCTGAAGAAGAGGAAAAAGATAGTGGAAAGAGACAGTGGGACTGGACGGGAGATGACCCGACACTGAAAAGAAATTTTTCGTGGAAAGACGAGATTCTAGAGGGAGCAGTGGAGAGGAGATAGAGAGAGAAGAGAGAAAACAATAACATAAAATAGAGAAAGATAGTAGGGATACATAGTAATGAATAATGAGGGAAATTAGAGAGAGGAAGTAGAGTTAGAAGAGAGAGAAAGCAGAGAGATAATGACTAAAGACAAAGTAGAGAGAGTTATGAGATTAAGTGGAGGGAGAAAGTAATGAGAGATATTAGAGAGACAAAGTAGTGAGAGAAGAGAGATAGTTATGACTAATTAGATAGAGTAGAGAGCAGAGAAAGAAAGTCGTGGATTTGAGAGAGACTGTCGGAGAGAGAGTTGAGAGGAATTAAAGAGAATGTAAAAGACTAATGAGATTACGGGAGAAGGTAGAGATAGAAAGTACAGAGAGAAGGTAGAGAGAAAGAAGTACCGTCCAATGCTTCCGATAGAGAAGTTCAGGAGGAATCTTGTAGAGATCTTCGTCAACGGCTTTGGGCTCCCTAGGGCGATCCGACGGTGATCTCATACCCATGGACCTTCCCTTGATTCTTCTTCTCTCTCTTGATACATTTCATATCTCCTCCTATCTGTTCTTTCACAAAGATTTCCTCCCTGCACTGATAGAGAGAGAAAGGATAAGATTCAGAGAGCTAGGTAGAAAAAGTAGAGGAGAAATTTAGAGAGAGAAAAAGACAGATAGAGAGATAGTAATAAAGAAAAAAGAGAAAAAATGGAGAGAGAGCTGTCTTATGAGAGAAAATCCGAGAGAAAGTGAGGAAGAGACTAGAAGAAAAGGAAATCTAGAGAGGAAGTTTATGAGAGAAAAATGGAGAGAAATAACTAGAGAGAGAAAGTTACAGAGAAAAGGAAAAGGATTGAACTAGTAAAGCGAAGTTAGAGACGTCATAAAAAATAGAGAGAAAAGCTAGAGAGAGAAAGTAAAATAAGTCAAAGAGAAGATAAAGAGACTAGAGAGCAAATTAGAGAGAGAAATCAAGAGAAAGAAAGCTAGAGAGAGAAAGTACCTTCCAAGGATTATCAGATACTAGAAGGGGAGCCACGACGGGGACTCTTATGATTGACCCATCGGAGTGAAGTCCGTAGTAGTAGCAGCGCGGTGGCCGAGGTGGATAATGGCGGTTCCTTGGGCGCGCTGTTTGAGAAGTAGTCTCGAAGTATTTCGTCATGGAGACGTCATCGAAGCTTTCCCAGTCGCCGAACTCGGGAAATCTCGGCCGCCTCTTCGCGTCAACCTGTTAGAGAGAGCGAGTCACCCGGCGGAGTGAATTCTCTAATAAGAGAGAATGTGGTAATAGAGAGAGAGAGAGAGAGACTTAGAGAGAGGGAAAAGAGAAATAGGAAAACGGTGACTTAGGTAGAGGGAGAGAAAGGAGAGGAAAGCTATAGAAAGGAACCCCGAGGTGGATAAAATAAGAGAGACTAGAAGAGGTAGAGCGAGAGAGATAAACCTAAATGCAAAGAGAGAGAAGAGTAACCCCACGGAAGAAAAATGACGAGTAAGAGAAGTGCTCGCAGCCCGCGTGTGGAGACATAGAAAGAGGGCATAGAGAGAGAGTGAGAGGTATAATTTTAGAGAGAAAAACTCAGTAACCCAATTAGGAACAAGAGTAAGAAGAGTCGTAGAGAGAGGAGTGCCATCTGCCGAGTGCCTTCATGTGGAGACATAGACAGCGGGCGCAAGAGAGAGAATGAGAGGTTTCAGTTTAGAGAGAGAAACTCAGAAACCTTGATGAGGAAAGACAGAGGGAAACAAGAGAAATAGGTTGAGAGAAGAGCCTCTCGAGATATAGAAAGAGGCCACTCGAGAGTGAATGAGAGGTGAAATTTCAAAGAGAAACCTCAGAATCCCCAGTGAGGAAAGACAGGGGGCAAGCAGGAGATAGAGGCAGAAAGAGAGACCCAAATGCAGAGAGAGATCAAAGAGGAGCTAGAGTGAGAAAATGAGAAGGGTAGAATCATAGAGAGAGAAACACAAAGGAGAGAGAGAGAGAGAGTTGCAAGCTCACCTCCATATCTTCTGCGCCTTCCCGAATCAGCGAGCACCAACAAGACACGAGGAAATAGGGCATCCGAGAGAAGTATATATACTGAATTCGTCAGTTATCTTCAACGGAGGAATTGAGATGGAGGAAAGAGAAATAGGCATCTCTCCTCCTTTCCCGCCGGCATCTTGTCATGCTGACACCAGACAAGATCCTCGCCAGTACTGCACAGCACCACCCTCCCATTTTCCCCTTTTCATCTAAATCCACGTTTACTGCTTTATTTAATGATCGTCTAGCTTCCTCGTCCATAACTCTCTCTCTCTAGCGACTAGTCCCTCTCCATCCTCTCTCCGCCTATGATCGGACTATGATTCTCTCTCTCTTCTTATATCATTGGACCATGATTCTCTCTTTCTCTATCTATTTTCTCTCTCTAGTCTCCTAGACCAGTGGATCGTAATCCTCTCTTTCTCTCTCTACTCTCCGATATCCTCTGATCCATCATTCTGTATCTCTCTCTACTATTCTTTCTTCTCTCTCTCTAGAATCATTATACCCTGGTCGTCTCATATATTTTATTCAAGCTCATAAAACATGGGCTGTGGTGTTGCAGGCCTCCATCCCATCACCTTCTTCCCCATGAGGTTGCGTGATCGCCATGCAAGCCGACAGCGACAACTCGTCGTTAACGGAGCTCATTAATGGAGGAAGCTTCCTTATCAGATCGTCTCCCCTGCCAAAACGAAGCAGGAATATTCTTGCTTTTTCCTTTTTACTGAATATTTTGAGATCAAAGATCATCACTCTCCCTCGTTGACTTTTTACGTGACGATTTCAGACTCTATTTGCTGGGCTCATCGACTTGTTGACTTTTTGCTTAGAAATTTATGGGGTTTCTTGTGACTCGATATTTAAAAACAAATGTTTTTCATTTTTATTACCGAATATTTTGAGATGACTTGATCTTAATGAAAGAAATCAAGAATTACCATTCTGGACGTTGACTTTTTATTACATGGGTTCTTGGAGTCAAAGCAAACCATGCTGCAAGTTGACTTTTTTCGTTACACGGGTTCTTGGAGTCAAAGCAAACCATGCTGTCAGTTGACTTTTTTCATTACATGGGTTCTTGGAGTCAAAGCAAACCATGCTGCCAGTTGACTTTTTTATTATATGGGTTCTTGGAGTCAGAGCAAACCATGTTGCCAGTTGACTTTTTTTACCAAGAAATTATGATGGGCTCTTGGGATTTCGGGATTTTTGCTTTTTGGAATAAAAAATTGCTTTTAAAATGCTATCTTCGATAAATATCACTCCCTCATCAAAGAAAATAAAATATAAGCAATATTTTTTTCTTTCCTTTTCACTGATTATTTATAGATGACTCGATCTTCCTGGTCATGAGATCGAAGAAGGCCATTCTGCCGGTTTGACTTTTTTCATGGGATCTCGTGGTCAACGCAAATCATTTTCCAATTTACCTTTTTTACATTAAGAATGTCATTTAAAGCACTGATCTCCAGCCCCTACTTTCTCTAGACTTTAATGGCGATTCAGACGGCGCCGCCAGCATCAACGCCGAGGAGTAGTGGCGGCGCAACCACTCCCTGCTGCAGTCTAAATTCAACGATCTTGTCGATGTGATGAATATAGGATGGAAAGATCCCCAGGATCTTCTGTCCAATCCATGAACGTTTGATTGATTGATTTAGATTTCATTTAAAAGATGGGAATTCCATATTCAAAATCGTTCTGGGGACCCAAATTTCTGGAACTTATTTTTTAAAAATTTAAAGAATAAACCGCGGAGCAGAGAGTTCAGCAGAAAAAGAGGTTCCCAAGATCTAAGACAAGAACTCAAACATCTCATTTCTGTGATTATCAGAAAAAAATTCAAAATCGAAAACAAAAATCCACGGCCTTGGAACCGGTCTCCTTCTCACTCTCTCAAAATTTCCACAGAAAATTTCCTCAGCTGAGCGTTTTATCCTCTTTCCTCCTCTAATGGCGGCAGCATCGCTCGTAAACTCCATCTGTAGTTCATCTTCCTGCTTCAGCTTCTCCTGCCTCTCTTTTTCTTCCGTCATCTGGTTCTGCCCTGCCATGAACTTTCTTCTGTTTCCTCTTTATTGAAGGTGTGTCACCATGAGAATTACATTTTCTTTGTGATGAGTTATTCTCGTGTCTCTTAGGAGTCTTTTCTTTGGATTCAATCCTCTGTTCTTCAATTTTTTTAAAGTAAATCCACGCACAATTCAGCTGAACCCCATTATCTTTTTTTAATGCAATACTATTAAATTCATCTGTCTTTTCAAAGATTATTCTACCTTCCTCCGAATTATTTTTCAAATCTCTTATTCCTGCATGTCTCAACAAAAGGGCATTTCAGAATGTAAGAATCGACACCTTATTGACATGATTCACGAGTTCTTGATTGAATGGGGAGGAAAGATGGAATCATTTTTCCACATATATTGCAAAATCTGTGAAAACTTTGGAGAAGATGTCCTCAATGACATCTATCTTCTTGCATATGAGCCAATACCCATGTCATATTCTCATAAAGTTTATTGGGCATGTGAACATGAGAATATCTATTTCATCAAACATACATATCATGTAAGATAATTCATCAAATTTTTTGCATAATTTAACATTACTATATGTTTCTTACCACATTATATATTATCTCATGGGTATTTAAAAAGAAATATCCATTATGTATTATTCATCATATATCTAATGTTAGATTTTAAATAAGGAAGAAGATGAAAATATAAGATTTAAATAATTATTTTACTGATTGAAAATATAAATATATTTTTAAGAATGTTTAACTATTTGTGTGTGAAATATCAGTATTGCTCCTGTGTTAGTTTCATGGATAATCTCAAAATCATATACTATGATTGTAATAACATCGATAGGTTCCAAACATGATAATACATAATTATGAATATAATCCACCAATGTTAAACACAAATATGAAGGTTACGATCGATCAAAGTGAACACAATGAATGAAGACATCGGATAACAATATATCAATTAGATGCACCAGGGGACCAAAAATGGCATGAAAAAAGGAGGAAATGAATGGTGGAGATCAGCCATTTAGAACCCTTTTGCACTGGCTGATTTATGGTTCAAAACTTCATTGGATTCATTGAGAATGATTATGAACTAGTTCATGGTTTTAAGTAGACTTATCAAATTTAAATGTTGATTAGCACATAAAAATATTCATACCTACCAAATTTTCAAGACATTATGTCTCAAATTCCATTTACCTTTAAATAATGAAAAAACAAAAATTCTTAAAATAAAATGAACGACAACATGTTCATATAATTTTAGCATAAAAGGAACCCTAGTCGGGGAATGTTGATCTGATCATGATCGCGTAGTGATTGACATCCACCAAATATGATCAATTATATGATTCTTGATTGATCTATAGATGATCAATGATCATAAATATTTTTTAAAAATATTAAAATGCACTTTTAAAAAAGGATTGAATTTAATAAATTTAGTAATTGTCAAATTTTTTTTAGAAATTTGACAAAAATACCCAATGATCTGATCGATGATCTGATTATTATTTAAGAGGATTGCTAACCCATGGCAAAATCAATATATTCATCGACTAATCAATTAGCATTGATCATTGACTGATCAAAAGCTAACATGATCTGATCAGTGATTGCATCCATATGTTCAATCACGATGATCCAATTTGATCATTGATTGCCATTCCCAAATCCTAGTCTTCAAGCCTTCTAGACCGGTTCAAACCGGTGGTGAACCGGCCTTGGAGCTCAGCTCTGCCCCTCAAAAATGTCAGCTATCCGTTTGTGATATAAACTTCGGTCATCGGCTGAGCGCCTTATATCCACTCCTCCTCCAATGGCGGCAGCATCGCTCGTCCACTCCTCAATCTGCCGCCCATCTTCTCTCCTCCACCGCCACAACCGCTTCCGCACTCTAGCGCTCTCCGCTGTTCCTTTTCCTTCGAATGCTTCTCCTGCTTCTCTTTTCTCCTCTCTGTCATCTGGGTCCCTTCAGAAGAAATCTAGTTATGCGCCCATATCTGCTGTTCTGGAAGTTGGCGGCGTCAAGATCGTTAAGGAAGGTGAAGACTGAAATTTCTGAATGTTTATTTTGAGTCTTAAATTCTTGTTTTTCTTAATATCTGTGAAATTTTTGTCTTTTATATTTTGAATTTTTGGAATTTTTTATTCTTGAATTTTAAGGTTGTGTTTAATTTTGGTTTTTATTTCGTTTGATATTTTTTTTTAAACCTTTTTAGTTTTGACGAATTTTTGGAATTTTGGAGTCTTGAATGTAGGGGTTTTTTTCTAATGTCAACATAACCTTTTTAGAAAAAAATCAATATTCTGGAAAATTTTGGGTGTTCATGAGTGTTGAACGTAGGGAGTTTTCTGATTTAGAGTGATCTTTTTTTATTTTAAATTTTTGGGTTAAATTTTTGAATTTTGAGTCTTGAGTGTTGGGTTTTTTCATTTCGTTTGTTATGCTGAATTTTTTTGTAAAAATTATTTTGATTTTGGAAATTTTTTTGGAATTTGGGTTCTGAATTTGTGGATTTTCTAATTTTGTATGATGGTTTGTTGTTTGACGTGTGTAGATGTGGTGAAGGAAGATGATCCTTCCAATAATGTGCCGGATACAATCTTCTCTAAACTTGGGATGCAGCTTCATAGGAGAGATAATCATCCTCTTGGAATTCTAAAGAATGCGATTTATGATTACTTCGATACAAAGTATCCTGGAAAATTCATCAAATTTCGACGATCTTTGTCCAATTGTTTCCACTCAGGCGGTAATCCTATGGATTACTAAACTCTCACTTATGGAATAATTGGAATTCAAAGTCGATCTCTGAAATTGCTTTATTATAATATTTGGAACTGCATTGTTTTGGTCTTAGATTGTGTGCTTGATATCAGTTTCTTGTTAATTTTGATGTCTGTAATCCTTGTTTATGAATACTCTGACACTTTATCTATCAAATCCTTATTAATTTTGAATTATAAGGTCTTGAAATTTAATCAGTGATGTTAGTCCCACTTATCTCTCTCTAAAATTGTATCTTACTTATATCTGTTGTTGTACTTGGAAAGGCCATCTACTGCCTATGTGTACTCTTTAATCTCCGCCCCCCTCTCTCTCTTCTTATGCCTCTCTGTTCCCTCTTTCATTAGGACTCTCTTTTTCTCTCTCTCCACATGCACTCTCCCACCTTCTCTTTTTTCGTTTATAAGCCTATCATCAGCTGCTGGTTTTTATGAATGGAAACACCTTAGCCGATATTGTGCAGACTATCCTGATACTCAAATGAAAATGTCAATTCCAATCTCAGCTCCTTTCTGTTTCTGGTGTCTGGTTCAGAAACGAGTTCATTATGTTCTTCAAGGATATGTTAGGTCTCTCCTTGGATTAAAAACAATTAATTTAATTAATTACTTTTCAGTTTTGTCTTCAGAGTGAGAGATTGATATCCTGATCTATTCATCAAATTTATGCTAATGATTGCAGAATTTTGACGATGTCTTGGTTCCTTCGGATCACGTGAGCAGAAGCTACAATGATACATACTATGTAAACATGAACACTGTCTTAAGATGCCACACAAGCGCTCACCAGGCCGAGTTATTGAGACAAGGACACAATCAGTTTCTTGTAACCGGAGATGTCTATAGAAGGGATTCTATTGATGCCACTCATTACCCAGTATTCCATCAGGTAAGATTAAATCAATTATATAATCTTCTTAAATAAAAGTGCAAAATTCGAGATGCTGTTGTACTACTTCCGGGTATTAGAGCTTTTAGAATCAGATATTAAAGGAGGGAGAAGTCTGGAGTAATGAATTTTTTTTAGTAGAGGGAGGGAAGCACCCCAAATGGTGCCCACAATTTCCATTGAGTTAATAAAAAGCATGACAACAAGGTCTATCGTAGTAGGGGAACATAGTTCGAGGGGCATATGCTGCCTCGGTGCCAGGAAAAATTAAACCCCTCGCCCCGAAACAAATGGGAATGGATTGGTGAGGGGGCGGCTAGACTATCTGCTGGGCAGCAAGGCCAATTAACGCGCCCGTTCACCGAGGAGGAAGTCAGAGCGGCAATTCAAGGCTTAAATGGGGAAGGCGCCCCAGGGCCGGACGGGATTCCGGTTTTCTTCTATCAGGAGTGTTGGGATTTGGTTGGCCCCGAGGTGATGGCTACGATAGAAGACTTCCGTATTGGAGTGTGCAATATGGATCGCATGAACAAGGCCTTCCTGGTGCTCATCCCCAAATGCCAGGGTGCTGAACAGGTGGGAGATTTCCGGCCTATCTCCTTATCTAACTCCATATACCTGATTATAGCCAAGGTGTTGGCAAATCGGCTCCGAGAGGTGATTAACTATTTGGTGGGGGCGGCTCAGACAGCCTTCATCCCGGGGAGGCAGATGGTGGACAGTGTAGTGATGGCTGAAGAGATAGTGGCTGCATGGCGGCGCCGTGGCACCAAGGGATTCGTGTGGAAGCTGGATTTTGCGAAGGCGTATGACTCGCTCAATTGGTGATTCATCTGGCGTGTGCTGCAACGTCGTGGTTTCCCGGCGACGTGGGTGAGATGGATGAAACAATGTGTATGCACAAATACTTTCGCGGTACTGGTAAACGGCCGGCCGCAAGGCGGATGGATACACCCCCAGAGAGGGATTCGGCAAGGCTGCCCGCCGGCTCCTCTCCTTTTCATCCCGGCGGCCGATACACCGGCGGTGTGCACGGGAGAGACTGTGCATGGGGGAGCTATCGGCGGGCTTTCAAACCGCGGGGATGGCCGGCTGGGGTACCCTTATTGCAGTACGCGGACGACACGATCTTCTTTATAGAGGGCTCGGTGGCGGCCGCAGAGAAGGTCTCAACTCTATTGGATTTGTTCTCAGATTTCTCGGGCCTCAGCCTCAATCGAGCCAAGTCCACTTTCATAGGATTTGGGATGTCTGCGGAAGAAAGGGATAGATGTGCCCGCATACTGGATACACCTGCGGGATCCTTACCTATTCGGTACTTGGGACTTCCCCTCGTGGAGGGGCGGATAACAACACGAGAATGGCAGCCAGTTTTGGAGACAATGGAGCGCCGCTTGGGGGAATGGCGGGCTCGACTTTTGTCACGTGGGGGGCGCCTCGTTCTTTTAAAGTCAGTGCTCTCCGCCATCCCCACCTACTTTATGTCAATTTTCAGCCTACCCGTGGGGATATGCAAGCGCATGGAAGCCATCATGAGACGGTTCTTCTGGCACGGAGCGGAAACAAATGGGACTAGGGGACGAGCCTTGGTCAAGTGGAGTACGGTATGCCGGCCTACGACTGGGGGAGGCCTCGGGGTGAGGAATCTACGACACACCAACACCGCACTGCTTATGAAATGGGTATGTAAAATGATGCAAGCTCCATCGGATATGGTCACCCCGACCTTAATGGATAGTTATGGGACCGTGTTGGATTGGGGGCAACGATTCGAGCAGAGGCGAGGCGAGTTGGCATTCTACAAGGGTTTGAGACCAGTCTTTGTCCAGGCCCAAAGTTTGTTCCAGGCTAAGCTAGGGGATGGAGTACACTTCAGGTTGTGGCTTGACGACTGGTCCGGATTAGGGCTTCTGCGGGACGTTTTTCCCCGCCTCTACGGCCTTTCCACCAATCCAGAGGCCACGATGCAGCAGGCGTGGTGCAACACGTGGTGCCCACCTCTCCCTGATGCTAGGTCAGAACAACGGATCGAGGATCTACTCAGGATGCAGACGACATTGGCTCATCTGCGGCCTGTCGAGGCAGGGAGGGACGCTTGGGAGTGGAGGGGCTCCCGGTTCACGGTCCGCGAGGTGTATGGATCGCTCCTAGCCACGGAGCCTCCAGAGGATCCAGTATTGGTACGCCGGTGCCGCCTGGTATGGAGACGGCGTATCCCTCTAAAGATCAAGGTTTTCGGGTGGCTCCTCATACGGAACCGCCTGATGACACGTTCCCTGCGACAATGCTTTATTCCAGAAGCGGATGACGGGTGCGTTATGTGCTCCAGCGCGACTGAAGACTGCTCTCATCTATTCTTTGAATGCCCGTTGGTTCAGACCGTCTGGAACGAGACGGCGCTCGAGGGGATCGACGTCACGGCGGGGGACGCATTTTTGCGCCAACTCGTCAAGGGCCTTTCCCGGCGGGAGACAGAGTGGCAGACCATCTTCGCCACATTATGGGCGAAATGGCTCCACCGGAACGAGATTATATTTAAGGGCCGACCCCCCTCCACCGATGCGGTACAACATGCTGCGAGGGAGATCGCAAGATCCTGGCACCTAGGTGGCATGACCCTCACGGGGATAGCCCCCTTGATGTAATCGAATCTTAGTCATTTTTTCAATGACAACAGGGGGTCACCGGTTCTGGGTGGCTCTCTATTTCTCCTCAAAAAAAATTAAACCCCTCGGCGGTGTGTATAATGGTATCGCTTGATGCGGTGGCACCCCTGAAGACGACCTTGTTCTAGAGGATCCAGATTGCCCACAACGTGGCGAAAGTCCGCCTCCAATCTGCCTCCTCCCCTGAAGAAGCCCCCAGATAGGGAGCTCCAGAATAACTCCTCTGATGTCACAGAGAGACGGACCACCGCGGCCACCCGCCATGCCTCCTGAGCCAACGGACATTGGAAGAAGAGGTGGGAGCAATCCTCTGGGCCCCCATCACAAAGAGGCCAGCTCACCGAAGTGTTCGGAAGCATGCGTTGACGCACGGCCCAGGTCATGAGGCGCCGCAGTAAGAGAAGCCATCTGAAGATTCGAATCTTCAGCGGGATGCATCGCTTCCAAACCAACCTGCATCTTTGAATAATGTGAGAGTCTTCGGGGGGCGTCTGCCCACAGAGGAGGCGATATGTCACCTTGGCCGAGAAACGAGGCTGACGCCAGACCCATGCATCCCTGGTCGCCTCAAGAGGCCTAATGTCTGTCAGCTAGTACTGCAGGCCTAGGAGATAAACCATTCGCTGGTCCGATAGTGCCTAGGGTAGCGTCAAGGTCCAATCGCCAGTCCATGCAGATTGGACAGTGGCGTTCGAGACTGGGGCAAGGCCATAAAGGCGAGAGAAAGTGCCAGCCAGATGCCCTTGCCAGGACCAGTCGTCCTCCCAGAATTTGAAGTCGGCCCTATCCCCTAGCTGGGGCCGGAAGAATGGCTGGACCAACAGGAAGACTCCTCAAAGACCTGCAATAATGGGGGATCGTGCACGACGCATGTTTTGGAGGATGAACTGCGGAAGAGGGAGAGAGGGATTGCGGTGGCCGCACGGGGGACCTTCCTGCGAAGGGGCTCCACCGGCGCGGAAACTCCAATGCGGCGAATGAGACACGAAGAGAATGCGAGGATCAAAGGGGGAGAGAGGAAGAACGGTGGCCTGCGCGGGACCCTCTTGCGAAGGGGCTCCACCTGTGTGACGACTTCAACTCGGCGAATGAGACGCGAAATGAGCGGAACCGCCGAAGGGGGAGAGACGAAGAGTGGTGGCCCGCGAAGAACCCTCTTTCGAAGGGTCCCCACTAGCGAGGGATCTCCGCGCGGAGGACGTGGATTACTTTCCGTCCAGGGAAGCGACCACCTGACGGATCTACGAGGAGGGGAGAACCCTAGGTCTGCCCCAACAAGTCGAGATAGGAGGGGACGCTTCCACAACCTGCGGGCAAATTTCCAGCCGAAGGTCACTTCTGGGGGCGGGAAGCTGCCAAGTGGACAGAAGAGCCCCGCCCGCCAAGAGGACGGAAGACGGAGGACGGCGGGCCTCCTATCGGCGGATGGAGGACATAGGAGCTCCTATCGGGATATGGAAGAGATCCTCCCATCAAGCGAGGTGGGGGCCGATTCTCTCACGCCCAGCCCTGGCCAAACGAGGGTGGGGGCTCCTCTTCCCCCTCCCCCCCTCTTCCTGCACGTGAGGCCCGCAGGGAGAAGGCCGACGTCCTGCTCCCCAACTGGAACCGAAAGACGAAACACCATCTCCCCATCTGCTCCCCAATTGGCGATCGCTCCTACGCGCAGGTTGCGCGGATGGGCATCACAACGGGTAGGAGGAGAACGGGTGACGACGAGGAGAGCTGCTGGATCACTGTACAAAAACAACGCGTCCCCCACCGACGGTTGCCGACCAGCATGTACGGGCGATGCTTCCGTTGCCTGGGGAATGGACATTTCGCCCGAGAATTCAGGGACCCGGTCGTCTGTCGTTTATGCCTTCGACCGGGGCATCGCCAGAAGGGGTGCACACATTATGGTGGGTGGAAAAGACACGAGGTGGACAACCGATCGGAAATTATGGAGAAGATGGCGGGATGTTTGGTGGGGGAAGTAATGGCGGGCACATCGACAGTGGCGACCATAATCCAAAATCTACCCACCAACGAGGCGTCTCAAGGACAACCGGAGTGCTTCCAGCTTGATTCCGGCGAATTCCTCCTGCGACGCCTTCCCAAACCAATATACTGGGAACTCTTGGGAACCACCCAAATCATCAAGGAAGAAGTGCAAATCCACTGGAGGCGCCCGATGGCTACGGATGGGGCTCTTATGGCCAGGAAGGAGACCAATTGTGGGAGTGTAATGTCACAGGTCCTAGGCAGTCCCTAGACGACGAAGGAGGAGAGGTCTAGAGCGCCCACCGGGGACGGGGATTGGATCATCGCACGCTGGTGCTCCTCGTGCCTTGTAAGCCAGTACTTGATGTCCTGTGTAGATGCCAGAGTCGAACGGTTCTGCATGCGGGTGTGGTACACCGTGAGTGGGTACCGGAGGGCGTTAGTGAGACCATCACCTCCCCTTGGGGCATATCGGTGGAAAGTATTAGAGTTTTCTGCTTGGGCGTGAAACTTGGCAGGTGATAGGGGTTGGGGGTTGCCACTTGTCAGCGACATCTTCTGCTCCTAGAGCGGTCGGGGCGGTGCCAACTGCTGGGTGGAGCTCTAGTTGGAGGTGGAGTGTGAGCAGATGGGCAGTTGGGGGGGGGGGCAAAGGCAGGGAGGCGAATCTCTGGGCCTACCCCCCTTCCCCCCTCAATCGAAATCTTCTGTGAGACGTCCATGTCAGTCTCCATCTCCACATCTAGACATAGGCAATTCGGGTCCCCAACATGGAGCCCGTTGCACACTACCTGCCATAGTGCGCCTATCGATCTGGTAAGCTGCTCCAAGTGACGCCAATTACGGAGGCCGAAGGGAACCCCGTGGGCCTCCAGTCTATGAGTCATCTTCTGTGAGGGGAAAGCCCCGTCCGTGGGTTGGGGCCGTCTCCAGAAGATGGAGTCGCCTCAATTTAATTGCTGAGTCTGGCCATGGATCTGCCGCCAGGCCTCCTTAGAGAGGCTGCGGATGAAAATATCGCCGGTGGTGAGGCGATGACTGTCCGGCTCGGCAAGTATGGGGCAGAGCGCTTGGATCCTGTCGATGATGTGCGCCCACTGTGGATCTGCGTTGCGGAGTTTGCCGACCAAACATGCGAAGAGCTCTGTGATGGCCGATTTATTTGGCGGAGGCGTCTAGAGTGGACAGGAAGCTTGACAGTGACCTCCCTGCTGGCAGAGCCGGCACTTGACTGGTTCCCTGCATGAATGAGCGACGTGGCCACGAGCCCGACGGCAAAAGCACCTCCCTCCTGGCGCCGGTCCACCGGGCATTTGTGGGTGGATGTTCGGGACGCATTCGTGGATGCCGTACAGTCTTCCACCCGTCGGCTTTTGTCACAGCGTCTCCAGTCTGGTCCTGGGTAACCACCTGGGCGTACGTCACATTTCGGCGGTCAGTTGTGCTTGAGTTGGCGGCGGAGTGTTGTGGAGGAACCGATGCCGACCAGTGCGGCATGGGGGATTGCTGTCAAGGGGTGGACGTCTCACTCGGATGCGTTTGGGGAGAGGGATGATGAACCCTAGTCCTCCAAGGGTTCCCTTCCCACCCGAGGTTGATCGGCAGGAGAAGCTCAGGGTCCCCGTCCCCCCCAGTAATCTTCGGCGGAATTGGCGGACGGGGAACCCTGATTTGAGGAGGGACCCCTTTCTGTCAGCGGAAGTCTGGAGTAATGATAACATAATGATAGGGGTAAATAGTAGATAGTCCGTTTATAAAAAAAGTCGTGAATTGTTTCAATGTCAATCCTACTTTTGTCAATTATGCATCTTATCGTGTATACATTTACACCTTAGTGAATTTTAAATCTATGGTTTACCATTATTTTATTACAGCTGTATTATGACCGTTAGGATCATATGGGCCATTTTAGAACATGAGCACACTGCACTATTTAAGTCTCCCTGAAATCCTTATTGAAACACCTTTTTTTTATTCTCTCTCTCCCCCTTCTTTTGATTTGTCACCCAATTTTTGTCAATGCGAAGAGATGACGACACTCTCAAGAATCATTTATTTTGTATCGTATTTGGTTTATTTGACCGGTCATAAAAAAAAGTAACTTAGTCTGTTGAAGAACAAAAAAATGAAAATTCAAGGCATTTAATAACTTCTGTTGAATAAAAAAATGGTCTCTTCCTGTATTATAATTTAACAATTTTGCATCAACCACACGCAGATGGAAGGTGTTCGTGTTTTTTCTCCTGATGAATGGCTGCCATCAGGTTTAGATGCCACGTCATATGCTGCCACAGATCTAAAGAACTGTCTAGAGGGTCTAGCATGCCACTTATTTGGTAATAACTATGTGGTTTCTTCGTGGGATTGTTCCATATTGTTAGTAAATTGATTATTTGTCGTAAAATGCTACATTCATCTAATGATCCAGTTTGCTCTAAGAGAGAATTTTTCTATCTGTAGGTAATGTTGAGATGCGGTGGGTCGATACTTACTTTCCCTTTACCGATCCATCATTTGAATTGGAGATATATTTTCAGGTTTTTCTTGGACACTATATTTTTCTGATTTTCTTGTTCAGTCTTCAATTGGTACTTGGTTAATGCTTTCCTTGACCTTAATTTTTTCTATTTTGCTTGTGCAAGTGTGCAATAATATCTTAGTACTTGGGTCAATTGGTCAATATATTTTAGGTCCTTTGAATTTTATTAATATTTTCAGTTTTCTCTGGAACACTATTTTTTTGGTTCTCTTGTGCAATTGTGCAAATTTTATTAATACTTCTTTGATTGGTCTTTTTCTTGATAGTTCAGTGAATTCGTATACTAATAGAACTCTAATTTGCATCGTATTAGTATGTAAAAAAGAACTAAAAACTGTCTTGAAGAGAGAAAGGGGAGAGATATGGATGTAATATAAACTCCTTAATGGATATCATGTAATCGGAGAATTCATGGGTATATATAGGGAGAAGAGGATTGGATTGGCGGAGGCATATCTCAGAATCGAGATCGATTGGTGCCAACATTCTCGACAATTATGGTTGTCAACGGGAGATGCTAACACCCGTTTCTTCCACCAGATGGCAAATGGGCAACGACATCTAAACAGAATATGCCGCCTTTGAATAGGAGAACAAGTGCTCAACAACCAGGCAGCAGTTGCCAAGGCCTTGGCAGAGCATTTTCTGGATTTCTACCGTAGAGGGCTGCCTAATTGGTGGCGGTGGCTGGCTACGATGCCTCCCTTTTAACACCGGGTCAGCAGCAGCAATTGATCCTCCCTTTCTCGGAAGATGAAGAATTAAAGGCAGTGCGAGGGCTAAACAGCGAAGGAGCGCGTGGATTAGACGACATTCCGGTGTTCTTCTACAAGGATTGTTGGGACACAGTGAGACACAACGTCATGGCAGCACTGGAGGACTTCAAGGCCGGTCGATGTCACATGGACCGGCTCAATAAAGCATACATCGTACTTCTGCCGAAGGTTCAAGGGGCAGAGCAGATCGGTGACTTTCGTTTAATTTCACTGTCCAACTCTTTGTACCTAATATTTGCAAAGGTGCTGGCCAATCGACTCTTAGGGGTTCTTTCATCGGTGATTAGCCCTTTCTAGTTTGCTTTTATTTCGGGCCGGCAGATGACGGACAGTTACGTGTTGGTGGAAGAGATCGTAGCAGCATGGCGGCAAGATGACACCACCGGCTTTATGTGGAAGGTGGACTTCGCTAGAGCCTATAACTCGATAGGCTGGCGTTTTCTTTGGAATGCCCTTTGACGTGGGGAGTTCCTGGAGACGTGGGTGCATTGGGTAAAACAATGCCTTTAAGACTCCACCTATGCCGTTTTGATGAACGGTTGGCCACAAGGGGGATGGACTCACTCCCGACGAGGCATTAGGCAAGGATGCACTCTGGGCCCCTTATTGTTCATTCTAGCAGTGGACGCCTTGGCAGTATGCACATTGCAAGTGTTCTCGCGCGGGGCCCTAACTAGTTTCCAGTCGGCTAGTCTTCCTGAGGGCACACCCTTGCTGCAATACACCGACGATACGACATTTTTCATTTAGAGATTCATGGAGACAGCACAGACTCTCTCGACCATGATGGACATCTTCTCGAATTTCTCTGACCTCCGACTAAATCGAGGTAAGTCCACATTTTTCGGATTCGGCTTATCCGAGGAGGAAATGAGCAGCTGCTCTCAAATTCTGGCAACGCCCATTGGAGTCTTACCGATCCGGTATCTTGGGATGCCGCTTGTCGATCACCGCCTTCGGATCCAGGATTGGCAGCCCGTAGTCAAAAAGGTGGAGACGCGTCTGGGAGGTTGGCGGGCACGCCTCCTATCGCGCAGGAGTCACTTGATCTTGC
>CM044119.1:6914079-6966852 GCA_024174645.1 Lemna minuta | reverse complement strand
TAGGTAGCGCAAATTGACGAGGCCTCCGATCTCCTTGGGCAGCACCCTGAGGTTGTATGCCCCTTGCAGGTCGATCACTCTGATCAGCTTCAGCCCCCCAACAGAGAGATAAGATCCAAAGTCGACTTTATAGTTGAAGCCAAGCAAGGCCCACAGACGCGGCGCAGACTTGAGCCGGGAAATGGTCTCCTCATCTGGTTCAGCAATTATAGAGAGGCGTCGAAGGGACTCTGGCAGGACGTCTCTCGTCCCCTGGTACACTGACATGAGGTCGATTTGCTTCGCCTCTGAAATGCATAGCTCGCGGAGGAGATCGTGTACCCTGCACTGAATGACTCCGTTTATAGGATTCCGAATGACGACGTGAACCAAGGATCTTTTAATGAGCTTTTCCAGCTGGATTTCTGCCGTCTCTTCCAGCGTCATCTGATCTCCTCTCTCCTCTATGAAGCCCTCTGCGATCCACAGCCTGATCAGCCGATCGGACTCGATCAGGTAGTCCTCGGGGAAGGCGCTGAGGTAGAGGAAGCACAATTTTAGATCGTACGGAAGGTCTGCATAGCTCAGGGCTAGGATTCTCATGCAATTCTGGCCTTCGTATTCGTCTCGCCAGACCATGCTTTCGGACACCCTCTGCCACTCCGCTATGCTCCGTTGCTTCTGCGACAGTAAACCTCCCATGACGACCAACGCAAGCGGCAAGCCGCCGCATTTGGCAGCCATCTGCTCTCCCAAGTCCTTAAGCCTCCCCGTGCAGGCACTCCTTTCGTTCTGTATGGGGATCGCCTTGGAAAGGAAGAGATCCCAGCTTTCCTCCTTGGTGCGCAATAGGAGTTCGTAGGCTCGGGTGGCTTGATCTGGATCTGCCGCGTCGGCGACTTCACGCTTGCGCGTGGTGATGAGCACCTTGCTTCCATTGCCTTCGTCTGGGAGATGCTTCTCAATGATCCGCCAGACTTTGGCGTCCCACACGTCGTCCATAACGATCAGGTAGGTCTTCCCCAGGAGCGACTCGTGCAGGCACTTCTCCAGCATGGTCTTCTCCATCGTCTCAAATTCCTTTTTTCTTTCCGGGTAGATCTCGCAAAGCAAATCCTTGAGAAGCTTCACGTTGTTGTAATCCTGGGAAACATCAATCCAGAATGCGCACTGGAAGCGACTTTGAATCCAGGGATCTTTGAACACCTTCTTGGCCAGGGTAGTCTTCCCCAGGCCTCCCATCCCTACGATCGAGACCACCGACCGCCGCGTTGCCCTCTTCGGGTCGAGGAGATGCATAATAGCGTCCTTCTCAAGTTCCATGAGGACGACATGGGAGGAGTCCGAGGCGTGAAGAGCGGGGGCCCTCCACCCCGAAATCGCCGCGTCGACCTCCCTCCTTTCTCGCCGATCATCGGGGAGAGCTGTGATTCCGTACCGGGCGGCGCTCTCCCTGATATTGATAATCCTCTGCTTGAGCTCTTCGATCTCCATCCCAGAATTATGGCGACGGATCAGATCAAAGGGCCTTAACTTGCTGATGAAGTCGCGGCGCCGGCACATCCCTGGCTCAGATCCTTGGATGGCGATGGATTCGATCAGATCTTCAGCGTCGTGTGCGGCTTCCCTGACTTCTTTCACCCAGTTTCGGACCAATTTGTTCCCGCCACGTGCCTTGGCATCCGCGTCTTGCAAGAAACTCTCCATCCATATGAGCTCTCGCTTAAGTTCTTCGGCTTGCTGCCTGACACTGCCCAGGAAGAGAGCTTCGTTGATGATGGCGTCGCCGATTTTCTGTATGGCATAGCTTACGACAGCGTCAGCCATGGCTTCTCACTTGTCAGGGAGGAAGACCTGACCAACTCTTCTTGGGGATATTCGTCTGCCTCGAAGCGTGGCGGGTAATCTCGATCGGAGAGAGAGAGAGATGGGGAGAGAGTGCGAGAGAGAGAGAGAGGAGGGAGCCACCTTCGTCTGATTGGATCGGTTGTCGTTGTGACCCGCTGGCATAGAAGGTGATAGAGAGAGAGAGAGAGAGAGAGATGGGGAGAGAGAAGAGAGGCTACCTTCGTCGTTGGATCAGCTGGGTCAAAAGAGAGAGAGAGCGAGAGAGAGTAATAGAAAGCGAGACGCCACCAGCCCACCACCTTTGCCGTCTCCCATTGGATCAGCTGTCGTTGGTGACACAAAGAGAGAGGGCGAAATGGAGAAAGAGAGCGGAGACTTCGGCCGCCAAGAGCCGGCGGACTTCCATGCCTTGGCCCCGCCTCTTTTCTGACTCGGATTTCTTTTCGGGTAAACATCATATAGTGGCACGACCTTTAGGGTAATTATCAGATAGTGGCACCACCTTTTTTCACGCTCAAATAGTGGCACCACCTTTTTCGATGGCTCAAATAGTAGCACCACCTCAGCATTCCCGCTGAGGTGGCATTTATTATTTTTTCCTCTTCCACCTGGCTGCCACGTGGTCCGGCTTATTCTCTCCCTCTCTCTTTATTCTCTTCCTCTCTCTGCAGATTTCAATGGAGAAGCAAGATCGGAAACCGATCGGAAGCGGCGAACGTTTTTGGTAATGAAATAGATCGGAAACCGATCTGTTACAGATCTCTCTCTCTACGATAGGCTAAATACGCCCTCGCACTTTGTGATCAGAGTATTCAGTCCCTCTTCGTTATCCCTCTTTCAATCCTTCACGAGCTTTTAAAAAGGCCATAGATGGGTACGCAGAGGTGGAGCGCTAACTGGTTCCGCAGGCTCGGAAACGGCGGAAACCGCAAGAACGGACGGTGGGGGATCCGGGCAACTATATCAACGGCGTGGAGGTGGCAGCGCCCCAATTTTCGGCTCACCCTACTCGATGACGCCATCCATTTTCTGCTCTCGAATGGTGAACGATAATGATTCCGCGAACGGCATGAAAATGAAAATGAAATTCATGTATAGGTATATCCATTTTCTCAGGATAGGAGTAATGATTCCGCCTGGATAGGAGCAATGATTCTCTCTTCTCATTCTCTCTCCTCGCGTCGCGTCTCCTGGCGATGGAAATTACTTCCGTTGATAGCGAATTGCAGGGAGAACTTTCTCCCACGATACCTTCTCACTCTTTCTTCTTCCTCCTCTCTCGCGAGGAGAAGGAGAAGGAGAAGAGAGAACCTTCTGCGTAAGGGGAGGGGGAGATTCTTTTCTTCCTCTCCTGGGGACTTGTCTCTCGAAGCGATTTCTGCCCTCTCTGTGCAGTGCTCTGTAAAGAAGATTCTTCTCTGTCGGTCGAGGACTCACGGGAGGGACCGCACGGGAGGAGGAGTTTGTCCGGATTTGCGTTCCACTGCCCTCCTCTGTAAAAAAGTATTTTAAGATCTCTAAAGGTATAGTGGATGAGAGAGATTGCGGTCCTCCTTATTCTCTCTCTCTCTTCGTTATCTTCCTCTCCGTGACGATATCCCTGTGGAGGAGAGCTATCTCAAGCGTTATCTTCTCTTCGTTATCTTCCTCGTTATTTGGCTGAAGAGGAGAGCTATTGGGGCAAACGCCTCCCGAGTGTGTGCAGCGGGCTCATTTTTTGCTTCAAGGCGAGTCGGCGAAAAAAAATTTGGCTCTCTTGAATCAATCTCTCAAGAAGGCTCCTATCTCTCTCACTCTCCAACTGACAGTGGCGGATAGAACGCTCACATTCCGGATCCTTTCTCAAGTACGCATGCCCAACTGCTGATTTATTTTTGTCGAAGAGTTTTCCATCTCGCGCTTTTCTTACTTAGTCTTACCAATGGAAATGCGGCGAGTTGACTTGCTAGGGAGTGAAATACGTCGTCGCAAACTTGGAATAGTCTTTGATCCTTTCGTGGATGTTACAATATACGATCCATATTTACGATTTTGTGGGTATATAAATGATTTTTTATAAATCGCACCAGTTTGATTTTTTTTTCTCATTTTTTATCAAAATTGTTTTTGGCAAAATATTTTTCAATTCATCTTTTGCATTTCGTCCCTAGCAATATTTTGTTCGAATTTGATCGCTGTGTGCAGGATTTTATTTTTTAAATTCTTTGTTTAGTGTGTGATTTTATCTATACAATTTTCCAAACGTCATTCCCTTTGAATTTGGCTCTCTCTCTTGAATTTGCCGAATATCATTATAGAATTTTTCGTTGTTCTCAGAGTCATAAATGATTTTTTTTTCTTGTCGGACGAGCAATAGATTTATTAAACGATATTTAATAAAATTTCCTTTTATTTTTTTAAGATTCTCTCTTTTTTTGATAATATTGGCATCAAAATTGAATAGATATTGGTATTGGTATCATTATTCAATATCGATATCAAATACTGACATTGATATTGAATAGATATTTGAACTGGTATTGGTATTCAAAATCGATGTCGAATACGGAGATTGAATATCAATATCTATACCGATACTGATGTTCCTTCTAGAATATCCTAATTTAGTTTTTTTCCTTGCCATGATCAGAGTCCAGAAATTCCACGATATGAGTGACGCGGATAGTGACTACAATCCTCGTCTGCAAGACGAGGCATTTGATTATGATACCAGTGATCCAGAGGGATACTTATTTGAAGAAGACAATGATGAATTTACGAACAATGACGAACATAACATGGCAGAATTTGTATTGCAAGCCCACGACGTTGACTACGATAGTGAGTATGCTAATTCCGATGACGACATTGTAAGTCAACCAGATGTGGATGATGAAGGTAACCTTAGGAGTGAACCTCATATGGTCGACCAGATTATAAGTCAACGTGATAGGGGCACATGGTATGACCCCGAATGCCCCATGGAGGAGATCCAATTTCATGTTGGCATGAAATTCGATTCGCCTGATGCCTTTCGTGCAGCAGTGACGGATAGCGCCATAGCAAATGGTTTCACGGCCAACTACGTTAGGGGAGGGACGCAAAAGGTAGAATTTAAATGCAAAGCAGTTTGTCCGTGGAGGATATACGCTAGCTGGAATACAACAAAAGAGACCTTTGTTGTGAAGGCTCTAACGGATCATCATACATGCAGCAGGGTAATAGATAACGGTCACGTAACCTATAAGTGGATTGCAAACCACTTCATAGAGAGATTTCGGATGACTCCGGATTGGAAGGCAGTGGATATAATGCGAGAAATCTACGAAGTACATGGAGTGCATGTTTCGCAACAAACATGTAACAGAGCAAAAGCTGAGGTGCGCAAAATGATCGAAGGGTCTTTAGATGACCACTATCACTGGCTTCCTGCCTACGTTGCGGAACTGAAGGCACGTAATAGAAGAAGTACTTTCGTTATGGTCAACGAACGAGACAATCCTGACTCCTCGCTTAGGTTCAAGAGACTATATGTGTGCTTTGAACCTGTTGTAGAAGGGTTCAAAGCCGGTTGCAGAAGTGTCATTGGACTCGATGGTTGTTTTCTTAAGACTATAACGAAAGGGCTACTGTTGAGCGCAATTGGCAAGGATGGGAACGATCAAATGTACCCTATTGCATGGGCTGTGGTTGAAGGGGAAAATGAAAATTCATGGAAATGGTTCATTGAATTGCTCATGGATAGCTTGGAAATTGTAGATGGCAGTGGGTGGACGATCATCAGTGATCAGCAGAAGGTACATAACTGACCCATTCATAAGATTATACATAATAACTTTTTCCTTTCTCACATTGTGCAGGGCCTACAAAATGCAGTTGAATCTCTCCTACCACATGCAGAGCATAGGAATTGTGCGAGGCATATTCACGCAAATTGGAAGAAGAAGGGACACTCCACTACGCTATTGAAGAATATGTTTTGGAAAGCTGTGAAATGCACCACCCATCAAGAATTCGAACGGATCATGCGCCAGATGGAAGCAATAAAACCACAAGCCGCGCACGACTTCCAAGCTGTGGGAGTACAAAAGTTCTGCAGAGCATTCATTTCTACGCATACTACATCTCCATCGACTGATAATAATGTCTGTGAAAGCTTTAACAATTATATCCTACCGGCAAGATCCATGCGAATCATAGATATGCTTGAGTATATAAGAAGCGCGATCATGCATAGGATAGTGCGCAAGAGGAGTAAAAGTTCAGGCAGTTCTGATGAGTTATGCCCAAAAATAAGAAAGCTGCTGAACAAAATCATTTTGAGCTCTAGGAAATGCACTTCGAAAGCTGCTGGCGACTACAAATATGAAGTGAGTACCTTGGGAAACCAATTTGTTGTTGACTTACGTGCGAGAACGTGTGGTTGCAGATACTGGGATGTCACGGGTATTCCATGCCCCCACGCTGTTAGTTGTATTTATTGTGAAAATTGGGAGCTCAGCTACTTCGTCTCTGATTGGTTCAAGATAGAGAAATACAGAGATGCATATAGTCGCTCTATTACTCCGATGGATAGTAAGATCGTGTGGCGCTATAACCAATGCGACTACTTATTTCCCCCATTGGTGCGGAGACAACCCGGAAGGCCAAAGCATAAAAGAAGAGTTGACAATAGTGAGATAGAACCGACTCGTCCCAGCTCATCCAGGAAAGGCGTGCGAATGACGTGCAGCATTTGTGGCCAAACTGGCCACAATCGAAAGAAGTGTACCCACAGGAGGGTACAAGATGTCATCGGAGTAAGTGTTCGATCAAATAATAAATTATTTCCTGCCTTTGAAGTTTGTTAGTATTAGATGAATAAATCGACTCATTGTATTATGCAGGGTTCGCAAGTGGCTACAGAACCTGCACCCGGTTCTAGTGGTTCACGCTACGCCACTTAATTAACTGTAGCTATCCTTCAATCTACACTTATTTTTCATGTATTTTTGCCTCATTTGTTACTTTTGAGGAATATTCGAGTGTTTTACTTGACAATAGTGATCCCTTTATCTTACTTATAAAGGTCGGAAAGCCTTCGAGCAGTACCAATGGCAGCAGCAAATCTAATCCAAATTCTAAAGTTGTAATAGAGAATCTTCTCTATGCTTGTCATTCCTTATATTCTTATTATTTCTTCCATGCAGTTAATGTTTTGTGTGGTTTTTATTTTTGACCGTCTTTGGTTTTTCTTGTTAATTTAGATGGATCGAGAGAGAGAGAGAGAGAGAGAGAGGTGTGTGGAGAGTGGGGAGAGATAGAAATTGGAAAAGAAGACGGGTGAGAGATGTAGAGGGCAGCATCGATGTATCCTGCTAAAGGTAGAAGGTAGACACAGAGGAAGACAGCTACTATGATATATATGTGTGTGTGTATAAATATTATATATATACTAGTGTGTACCCGATCTGAAACAGATCGGGAGATGAAAAGATTATGGCATCCCTCCCTCTCGTCTGTCCCTCTCCCTCACTCCCTCTCTCCCTCTCTCTCCCGCCCTCCCTCCCTCCCTCCCGCCCTCCCTCCCTCCCGCCCTCCCTCCCTCCCTCCCGCCCTCCCTCTCTCCCTCCCTCACTCTCTCTCTCTCTCTCCCGCTCTCCCTCCCTCTCTCTCTCCCGCCCTCCCTTCCTCTCTCTCCCGCCCTCCCTCTCTCTCTCCCTCCCTCCCTCCTAGCTCTCTCTCTCTCTCTCCCGCCATCCCTCCCTCGCTCTATCTCTCCCGCCCTCCCTCCCTCGCTCTTTCTCTCCCGCCCTCCCTCCCTTGCTCTCTCTCTCTCCCGCGTCCTGCCCTCCCTCCCTCTCTCTACCGCTCTCCCTCCGTACCTCTCTCTCCCTCCCGCCCTCTCTCTCTCTCTCCCGCCCTCCCTCCCTCCCTCTCTCTCCCGCGTCCCTGCCCTCCCTCCCTCTCTCCCGCTCTCCCTCTGCCCTCTCCTCCCTCTCTCCCTCCCTACCTCTCCTCCCTCTCTCTCCTCCCTACCTCTCCTCCCTCTCTCTCCCTCCCTCTCTCTCCTCTCTCCCTCCCTCCCTCCCTCTCTCTCTCTCTCTCCCTCCCTCCCTCTCTCCCTCCCTCTCTCTCCCCGCCCTCCCTCCCTCTCTCTCTCTCTCCCGCTCTCCCTCCCTACCTCTCATCCCTCTCTCTCCCTACCGCCCTCTCTCTCTCCCTCCCTCCCTTCCTCCCCCTAGAAAATTATTCAAGAAGACTGAGCAGGGCCCGATATTCTCTCCGCCAAATCACCTTTATTTTTTGAAGCGATACTACCAACTTAAGCCCCATCACCACTCCCTTGCGATTCCCTGGCGACGGAAGTAATTTCCGTTGCCAGGAGACGCGACGCGAGGAGAGAAGGAGAAGAGAGAGAGGGAGAGAAAGCGGAAGAGAGAGGAAAGAAGAGAAGGAGAGAGAAAGAAAAAGATAGAGGAGAGGGGAGCGGAAGAAGGGAGAAGAAAACTCCTCACGCGACGGAAGCAATTTCCGTCGCGAGAAGAGAAGAGAGCAGAAGAAGAGAAGAATTTCCAGAAAGAGAGAAAGAGAGGGAGAACGTGAGAGAGAGGAGAGGAAGAAAAGAATCTCCCCCTCCCCTTACGCAGAAGGTTCTCTCTTCTCCTTCTCCTTCTCCTCGCGAGAGAGGAGGAAGAAGAAAGAGTGAGAAGGTATCGTGGGAGAAAGTTCTCCCTGCGATTCGCTGGCGACGGAAGTAATTTCCATCGCCAGGAGACGCGACGCGAGGAGAGAGAAGGAGAAGAGAGAATCATTACTCCTATCCAGGCGGAATCATTACTCCTATCCTGAGAAAATGGATATACCTATACATGAATTTCATTTTCATTTTCATGCCGTTCGCGGAATCATTATCGTTCACCGTTCGAGAGCAGAAAATGGATGGCGTCATCGAGTAGGGTGAGCCAAAAATTGGGGCGCTGCCACCTCCACGCCGTTGATATAGCTGCCCGGATCCCCCACCGTCCGTTCTTGCGGTTTCCGCCGTTTCCGAGCCTGCGGAACCAGTTAGCGCTCCACCTCTGCGTACCCATCTGTGGCCTTTTTAAAAGCTCGTGAAGGATTGAAAGAGGGATAACGAAGAGGGACTGAATACTCTGATCACAAAGTGCGAGGGCGTATTTAGCCTATCGTAGAGAGAGAGATCTGTAACAGATCGGTTTCCGATCTGTTTCATTACCAAAAACGTTTGCCGTTTCCGATCGGTTTCCGATCTTGCTTCTCCATTGAAATCTGCAGAGAGAGGAAGAGAATAAAGAGAGAGAGAGAGAGAGAGGGAGAGAGAGAGAGAGAGAGAGAGAGAGAGAGAATAAGCCGGACCACATGGCAGCCAGGTGGAAGAGGAAAAAATAATAAATGCCACCTCAGCGGGAATGCTGAGGTGGTGCTACTATTTGAGCCATCGAAAAAGGTGGTGCCACTATTTGAGCGTGAAAAAAGGTGGTGCCACTATCTGATAATTACCCTAAAGGTCGTGCCACTATATGATGTTTACCCTTTCTTTTCTAATCAAAGTCTCTCATCTAACTGTAATCCTAACTTCTTTTTCCAACCCTAATTTTTTTTCTAACCTTTCTTTTTTTCAACGGGAATTTAATTTTCTAACCCTGATTTCATTTCTAATCCTGATTTATTTTCTAACCATTACTTATTTTCTAAATTTAATTCCTACTTTCTAACGGATATTTGTTTGCAAACCTTTCTCCTAAATTTTTATCTTCTCGCCGCTTCTATCATCTCCGAAGTCCGCCATTCAGCGCGCGCTCGCTCTCTAGGGTTGGTTTCACCGGTTAAGCGGCGGCTCAAAAGCGGTGACGATTACAGAGTAATACGTGTATGCTTTTGGCGACAACGAGGCTCTGCAATCATCTCTCTCTCCCCACTCCTCGCTTGATCTCATCTTTCTCCCACTTTCTTCGTTCTCACTATTTCCCGTATCTCGCGCTCCCTCTGTGTTATTTCCCATCCCTCTCTCTATCTCTCCCAGTTCCTCTCTCGATCTCATCTCTCTCTCCTATAGATGCAAGAATATCTTGGTGAATAAATTATATTTATTTGAAATTAGTCGAATCGATAGGATCGTTAGAAAAGAAATCAGGGTCAGTAAAGAAGCTCGCGTTAGAAGTTGAATTCGGCTTAGAAAAATGAGCATTCTCATCGTTTTTATCTTTAATACTGACAGTGATTCTACAGTAAAGGCTCAAGAGAGGAGAGATTTCTAAGCGACCCTGGAATATACTTTGGTCTCACCTCCTCAGGAAAACTGATCTCTATTTCTCCCCGTAGGTCTCTATCTGTGGAGTAGACGGAGGCCTGAGAGCGTCAAAGCTGTCCACGGGATCGACGAGCCTTCAAGCTTCAAATCACGCTTTCACCGTTGTCCTGGGGACTCGCAGAAGCCCAGCAAGGCCTGCAGACACGGCGCAGACTCTTCCAATAAGTGATCTGGTCACCTTGAAGAATTTTTTTCATAGGCATGGTATCTTCAATGTGAGGATCTTCGCAAATGGATAAAATTTGCGGTAACAGAGCCTCTCAAATGGTGGAATGATCTTGGTTAATATAGGTCTCCAAATTCTGTCGATCTTGCAAAAGACTACGTCAATTATGAAAATGAAAATGATGTCCATGGTAATGAAAATGAAGTGTTGGGCTCATGAAGAAAATGCAGTGGAGAGTAGAGATGAAGTGGACTGAGACTAAATTTATGAGTTTCTATGATTATTTTTGTGAAGAATTAGTATCTTCCCCTGTATTTTTGTGGACTAGAAAACATGGACTAGCCATGTATTTTGTACATGCAATTGTATTTCTAAGCTTTGAATATGGAATTTTAAAAAAATATTCTAGCTAGAAATTTCATAAAAGAGATTATTTGGTATACAAGGAAAAATAAATAGAGGTAGTATTATTGTTGAGACATAGAAACGTAGCTAGAGTGATTGATTTGTATATTTACATTAAAGAAAACCATATTCAAAGTTATAAAATAATATTTTACATAATTATTTTGGATTTATTTTATACACTACACGTAAGATAGTTATGTTAGATGCAAGATCTTTCATATGAATTATGTAAGTCAGGTGTTTATGCATGTTGTGTATATGTACATATGTTTGTACGTATGTCATGCATGCCATGGATGTTTGTATGTTTAGCATGACTTGGATGTATGTATACATCTTGTATGTTATTGATGTATGTTTTGCAAGACATGGATATATGTATATATATTTTGTTTGTTATTTATGTATGTTTTGCATGACATGGATGTATGTATATATCATCTATTTACGTTATGCATGGTATGGTTTTATATAGTACATGCATGTGACTACACACGTGTATGCTTTACATGGATTGTATCTTTTATGTTTATGTTTATGATCTGTTGCATCCATGTATTTATGTATATACCTGTTATCTATGCATGTTATAGTCCCCTAACTAATCGTCAACTTCAAACCAACGCCAAACAGAGTGTCAGGTTGACCCCTGGCTGGTCCGCCAGACGGACCCAAACGGCGGACCACGGCCTGTCCCCCTTTGACCCTCGAACTGCGAGCCCGAAGCGAGACTTTGAGAGAGACGAGCTTCGAAGAGAGAGATAGACCCCTAAAAAGCTTCATTGCAGTGGCTTTCCTTCTCTCTCAAGCAAGCGTATGAAATCGGACTGTTTTCGCCTGACACGACAAACGCTACTCGTCGATCTTACATCACCAAGCTGTGGAAATTTCTAGAGAGAGAAGCACTTGCTCATGGCCCCCGGCCCAGACATCTTGACCAGCAGTCCCCGCCAAGAATCTTCTTCTAGATAATGAAGCCAAACACAGAATTGAGTTCTAGAGAGAGAATGAGAGGTCTGAGTGTCTAAAACAGAGAACATCGAGCACGACAGGGGCCAGCTGAAGAAGAGGAAAAAGATAGTGGAAAGAGACAGTGGGACTGGATGGGAGATGTGACCCGACACTGAAAAGAAATTTTTCACGGTTAATTTTCTAAGCCCTGATTTCATTTCTAATCCTGATTTATTTTCTAACCATTACTTGTTTTCTAAATTTGAATTCCTATTTTCTAACGGGTTATTCGTTTGCAAACCTTTCTCCTAATTTTTTATCTTCTCGCCGCTTCTATCGTCTCCGAAGTCCGATGACGAGCTGACGTGGTTATTCTGGAGCTTCGTTATTGTCGCCACTGGAGTCGCCGCCGCCGACAGAATTCACTGAAGCGCGACTCATCCTCTTCATTATGGGACGTTTCCTAAGGTTGCGATGACGGCAAAGGGAGTCTCCTGGACAAATCAAGTTTCATATGGCTAAGCCGAGGCCGAAAGCGCCGCCGCCGAAGTCACCGCCGGCAACGGCAATTTTCTTCATCTCTTATCATTATTTTTGTACGTAGCGTTTCTGAATTTTGTTCCGAATGACTTGACATTCTATCCAGATGTCTTTTTCTAGAGATTGTTTCTCATGAAAACGCCTCGAGATCGCCGGAATTGGTGTCGCAAATCCGGCGATCGTGACGTCTTTCCCTCCGACTGTGCATTTGAATTGGGGCTGACGTCAGCTAACCTCAGCACCCAATTTCAAAAAAACATAACGTCAGTAGAAAATTCATACAATATTTTACGAAGCTCCGAAAAATCTGAAATTTTGAAGGTAAGTTCCTGGCATCCCTTTGATCGATCCGGTGATTTCTCGCCATTTTCTGAGCTTTAATTCATCATCAAACGAATTATATTCTTTGAAAGGAAATTGAGGTTTATAAATTTTAAATTTTGATCGAAAAACAGCGACTTCGGTTGCATCATTTACTAACCCCCCATTTTCTTTCCTAACCATCATTTCTGTTCGAACCCCTAATTTATTTTCCAAGCCCTAATTCCTTATATCAACCGAATAGATTTTCTAGCCCTAGTTTCTTTTCTAACCCTAAACTATTTTCTTGCCTTCAACTCTATTGCAACCCTAATTTTCTGTTGAAGCACTAATTTATTCTCCAACCCTGATTTCTTTCTAACCCTAATTTTTCATCTAACCCCAAGTTCTTCCATAACTCTATTTACTTCTAATAGGAGAGAGAGATGCGACCGAGAGAGGAACTAAGAGAGATATAGAGAGGGAGGGCGAGATATGGGAAATAGTGAGAACGAAGAAAGTGGGAGAGAGATGAGATCAAGCGAGGAGTGGGGAGAGAGAGATGATTGCAGAGCCTCGTTGTCGCCAAAAGCATGTTCTTATATACACGTGTTACTCTGTAAGCGTCACCACTTCCAGCCGCCTCTTTACCGGTGAAATCACCCCCCGAAGAAGAGAGAGAGAGAGCGCTGAATGGCAGACTTCCGAGATGATAGAAGCGGCGAGAAGACGGCATCGGAGCCCACGCATGAGAAGAGCTACACAACCAGAGCTTGGGAGAAAGGACGGAAGATGGTCAAGACGATGGTGGCGGTAGGATTGGCTATCTCATCCGCGCCTATCCTAGTTCCTCCACTCCTCCTCGCTTCAACTCTGAGCGTCGCTTTTGCTGTCCCCTTTGGAGTCTTCCTTGCTGGGTACTCTTGCACGGAGAAAATCATGGCCTCTCTTCTCCCACCTCCCAAGGTTTGTCACTCATGACCCACTGCTATTTATTTTTTCAATTTTAAACACTTTCAAACTGGTAATTTCGTGCTATTTTCTTTGAATTCATGCTAATGGTCATTTTCAATATTAAATAAATGAATTTTTTTCTTCATTGAATATGCTTTAATTATTTTTAGTAGATTTGTTTTCTAATTGCCCATTTTCCCTGTTATATTTTCATGTGACGAGCACTTGCCTTGATATCTTGGATTAAGGGTCAAACTTAATTTCCTCGTTAACACAGGATTTTCATAGAGAGAAAGAGATATGGAAGGAAATTGATGAAATCCAGATGATAGTGGGCGTGGAGAAGAATCCAGAGCTCAATTATGCCGAGGAAGTCCAAGATTTGTATATGTTTCTCGGCATTGAACCTACAACCTCACCTGATCATTCTTTCTATCTTAAGAACGTTGAAGACCAGATCCATTTCCTTAAATCGATAATTGGGGTGAAATAAAGTCAACCCAAGAATTTCAGTTTACAGGTGTGCTAATGCAGTTTTAGGGTTTTAAGTTATATTCGTCTGTTCATCTTCTTTTGGAGATTCCAAAGGGTCTTCAAATAGGGTTTCTACATGCACTATTAAAGTATAATCATGATAATATTCTATGTGAAAAAATGTTGTTATTATTGGGAAGTTGATGTTATTTTCTATTAATTCACTATTTGGGGGAAAAATGCGCTTGAAAAAGGAAAAAAGAAACATATCTTGAGAGAGAAAGAAGAAAATGAGGGAATTTAAAACATAAGACTTGATTAGTTAGTGATATCTTGGCACATGGAAAAGAAGAGAGAGAAAATGACGCTTGCCATTTTTGGGCTCAAGGAATTTGTGTTAGTTTTAAGAACCATCATCCTTGATAGTTAATCCAAGAATTCACTGCAAAATTTTATCTTTTTGTGAACCTTATAAACTCATGACAGTATAAAATTATCATTAAAGACCATGGAGACCAACTAATCTATATCTTAACTTGAATTTGTGGATGGTGACAACTTTGGTAACCATGTTTGCAGGACTTGATCTCCAAAGTATCTTCTTCGCTCCAAGAAATGATCTTCTATCATGATCTAGATGTATATATCTCTACTATACATTCTTTATATTAGCATGATGAATTAAATCATTTTCAAGATGTATAGCACTCTAGTGGTCAAACTATAAATATCACTACCTTGTTTCTCTTTGCTTTCAATTTCATTTAAGTGGAAATTATGATTTATTTGTAATCTTCTATAGAAGACAAGGCGACTCTTTTTTGAAGTCTAGATATTTTTCATGATTGAATTTCAGGGGAGTCGTTTTTCTCAAGACTGAAACCAAATCTTGAGAAGAATCCTCCCAATACCTATAGGATGTTGACAATTCTCTCTTGAAAGCATCCATTCAAGTTCAAGAAAAAGTTCCATCCTCTTCTAAGGTAAGTAAGGTTTCCACTTCACATTTCACACCTTCAGTCATGTGTTCTCTCTCGTGGCACGTGGGTCCCAGATTAAGGGTTCCTAATAATCGGACCATGGAAACTTTTCAACAACGCCAAGATCTATGTTCATAATCTTGATTCCTACCATCCTCCTATCCTAAATTAATGGAGAGGGCACCTCAAACTCGAACACCAAAAATGGCAGCTGGATCTCCTTCTTAATGGTGCACTTCATTTGTCCTTCCCACCATTAGTCACTTGACTCTACGAAAAAGCATCTCTTAATCAAGGTAAATGAGACCATTATGTGTGGCACATTTGGAGTGTTAGATCGAAGACCACATGATGGATGGCCTAAATTGATCTCAATATACTCTCTTCATCGTTGCGAATCACACATTTCCATGTGCACAATCTAGAGTGTTCCAACCTTGATAATGAAAAATCCAATGTTTGTTGCTATTCCCAACTCTCTCTCCTCGCTTAGACTGAATCATGAGCTGACATGTGATGCATTCATGTGGCTCCCAATCTTGATCAAAAATATGAGACGGTGAGCAATCAATCAAGTGATTTTAAGAAAAAATAAATGAGAAGAAATGTTCACAATTGAAATTATGATATCTCATGATCTCAATGGGGTTTGGAGCTGAAATTTTGTGGGTAAAAATCTTCCTTTCATGTTTTATATATTCATAGTAGAAAATTTAAAAAATGGAGTAAAAAACGAGGTTGTTTTTCAAGTTTCTTTGGATGCTTTTAGCATTGGCTAGTTGGAGGAAAGAAAGCACCGATTGATCATCATCTTTTGTGAGTTTCTTATCATTTCTACTCATTCCTAGTGTTGGATGCAAGCCACTAAGTTTGGGTGAGGTGTATGGACTCTCAAGAGCATGATTCATCGTGAGAGGATCTCTAAAGTGAGTTTTTTTATCGTGAATCATCATATTACAATATTTTCTTTTTCAATGGCTTTCATTTTCTTCATCCGTCTCATCGATACATGCGTATTTTCAACCCTAATTTACCATTTTCCATTCTGATCTAGAATTTCTGATCTTTGATTGGAGATTTCAAAGTCCTTGATTAGGTTGTTACATCTTTTCTTCCTTTTTCATTGATAATTCCCACTTCATAATCTAAAAAATTAATAGAATCCTTTATTAATCTTTTAACCTTTCTCTTCTTTGTTGATTTGACCTCGAATTGCTGCTATTCTAAAATTTAATTTCAAATTAAAAAGTTCAGTACAATTTTTGATACGTGAACTTGTGTTTTTAATAAATGTGATTTACGTCTTTTTGTGATGTAAAAGAATCTGTCCACCTCGAGGAGTAGAACAAAGATGAGTAGTCAAATAAGTATATATAAAACTACATCAACCTAAATAAATCAATAACACATCAACACTCAATTATAATCTCAAATTTAAAGTGAGAATAATCTGATCTCAAATATTTCTTTTTAATTATTCATAATTATCCCTAAAAATAGTGCATTTTAATATTATAACTTAAATTTTCATATAATGATAGATATACACTCAAAACATGATAACATGCATAAAAATGAATAATATACCTTCATTTTCATTGATAATCATATAATTACATATATATATTGCATTTTATCAGTGTTTCTTGGACATAAATTTGTATATTTTTAAATGATAAATGGAAAATATTTTTGAGAGTGTAAATGACTCATCAAAGATATTAGAAAAAATTTTGGACAACGTAGAAACATCACTTTAGAGATAGCAAAGGATAGAAGGAGATTTTATCAACTCATCCAAGACATCAACAAGTCATTGGAGATAGCACAGCTCATTGAAGTTAGTGGTGAAGTACAAGGGAGGGAGGGGATTTTTAGCCAAAGAAACTAGTGGCCTACTAGAGATAATTGAAAGTGGTGGCCAATAAAAGAGTGGCTTTCTTGAGATAGTGGAAAAAAATTTGGAAAATAATTGAAAGTGGTGGCCAATAAAAGAATTTACATTTGGAAAAACATTCAGAGTTAGAGAAGAAATCAAGGGTAGTAACCAGATTAGGATTAGAGTAGTAATAAGGGTTATAAATGAAATGAAATTTATAAAGTAAGGTTGAATAACAAATCATGATTAGTCTAGAAATAAGGAGTAAAAGATAAGCTAGGGCTGAGAAAAAAATGGGTTAGAAAAGAAAAAGCTAATATATAAATGAAAGTTAGAAAAGAACTTAGGGTTAGAAAATAAATAGATTCATAAAAAACACTAGAATAGGAAAAAAAATTAGGTTAGAAAGAAATCAGGGTGAGAAAAGTATAGTTAAAAAATAAGTTGAAATTTGAGAATAAACTAGTGTTAGAGAAGGGTTTGAAATGAAATTTTGGCTTCAATGGAAACTACTGTCGAAAAAGGAAATAAGGGTTAGAAAATAAATTAGCATAGAAAAGAAACTACAATTGGGAAAGTAGGTTTCAAAAAGAATATTTGTATTAGAAAAAAATTGTAGGGTAAGGAAATAAATTCGGGCTAGACAAGAAAACAAGGGTAGAAAAGAAATTTGGGTTAGAAAAGAAATGATTAGGAAATAAATTAGGGTTAGAGAAGAATCGAGACTTAGAAAAGACATTAGGGTTTGAAAGGAAGTTATGGTTAGAAAAGAAATGAGGGTTAGGAAAGAAATTAGGCCTAGAAAATAAATTAAGGTTGGAAAAGAATTAATGGTCAAATAAGAGAAAAAAGGGGTCAAAAAACTTGTAAAAAGAAAATCAGGGTTAGAAAAAAATCTGATGAAACATAATATCACAATAAAATAAGGTATTGGGCATAGGAAAGGAATTATGAATGTAAATGAAGTTAGGGTTAAAAAAGAATTTCAGGTTAGAAGGGAATTGGGGTAGGAAGGAAAGAGTATTTAGAATATAGATTGATGTTAAAAAAGAATCTCGAGCTGAATAAGATATTATGATTCTCATAGAAACAAGAGTTAGAAAATAAATTTATGTACAAAAAGAAATTGGAGTTAGACAAGCAACAAGGGTTAGAAAAACAATTAGTGTTCGAAAAGAAATGAGGGCTAACACAGAAATCATGGCTATTTAAGGAACAAGGGTTAGAAAAAATTAAGCTTAGAAGATAAATAAGTGTTAGACATGAATTAATGGGTAGAATGGAAGTAAGAGTCAAAAATAAATTACGGCAAAAAAAAAGTTAGTTAGATAGGAAATGAGGGCTAACACAGAAATTATGGCTATGTAAGGAACAAGGATTAGAAAAATTAAGCTTAGATGATAAATAAGTGTTAGAGATGAATTAATGGGTAGAAAGGAAATAAGAGTCAAACATAAATTATGGCAAAAAAAAGTTAGATAGGAAATGAGGGCTAACACAGAAATCATGGCTATATAAGGAACAAGGGTTAGAAAAAAATTAAGCTTAGAAGATAAATAAGTGTCATGGATGAATTAATGGGTAGAAAGGAAGTAAGGGTAAAAAATAAATGAGGGAAAAAATTTAGTTAGATAGGATATTAGGGTTTGAAAATTACATCGAGTTTGTTACAAAACTAACATTGAAAAGAAATTAGGGTTTGAAAAGAAGTTACTGTTACAAATGTAATGATGGGTAGAAAAATTATAAGTTTAAATAAGATTTTTTTTATTAGAAAAGAAGCCGGGCAAGAAAAGAGATTGTGTTTAGAGAAGAAATTAGGTTAGAAAACAAATTTGGATTGTTCAGGTAATAAGGGTTAAAAATAAAACAAAGAAGGTTTTAAAAGGAAATTAGGGCAAGACAAGAAAGGTACAAAAAGGTAGGATTAGAAAAGAAATTATGATTAGCAATGAAATCAAGAATGGAAATGAAATTAGAGTTAGAAAAGAAATTAGGGTTAGGAAAAAATTTAGTTCAGATTGAGAACTAAAGATGGAAAATATATTAAAATTAAAACAGAACTTAGGACTAAGAAAGACGTAAGGGTTAGACAAATTAGGGTTATAAAAGTAATTAGGGTTAGAAAAGAAATAATGGTTATCATAGAAATCATGGATGTAAAATACTTTTAGTTTAGGACAAGAATTTAGGCCATAGAATGATACCCAGTTAGAAAAGAATTAGTGTTCAAAACGAGATTGCTGTGAGAAAAGATCTGGGTGGAAAAAAAACTAGAAAATATTAGGGTTTGAAATAAAAATCTGGGCTAGAAAAGAAATTCAGGTTAGAAAAGAACGAAGGGTTATCGTAGAAATCAAGGGTGTAAAATAATTTTAGGTCAGAACAAGAATTTAGGCTATAGAAGGATATTGTGATAGAAATTAACCAAGGGTTTGAAAAGAAATTAGGGTTTCAAACGAGATTTTGGTTAGAAAAGAGCTAGACAGAAAAATATTACAGTTAAGGAACGAAATTAGGGTTAGAAAATAAATTAGGGCTCAAAACAAAAATTTTGTTAGAAAAGAGCTAGACAGAAAAATATTACAGTTAAGAAACGAAATTAGGGTTAGAAAAAGAAAGTAGAATTGAGAATAAATCTAAGGTTAGAAAAGTATGATTTTTGAAAGAATTGATTTGAAAAAGAGGCTGTGGCCACTGAAAAAACTAGGGTTTGAAATGTAATTAGGACTGCTGATCCAATCAGAGATGGCAAAGGTGGTTCCCTCCTCTCTCTCTCGCACTCTCTCAATTTCCTCTCTTTCTATCGCACTCTCTTCTCTATCTCCCGGTTTCTGTCACCTTCTAATCCAGCGGGTCACAAGGACCTCTGATTCAATCACAGATGGCGAAGATGGCTCCCTCCTCTCTCTCTCTCTCGCTCTCTCTCAATTTCCCCTCTCTCTCTATCGCACTCTCTTCTCTCTCTCTCTCTCTCTCTCTCTCTCTACTTCTAAGCCAGCGGGTCACAACGACAGTTGATCCAATCAGAGATGGCGAAGGTGGCTCCTCTCTCTCTCTCTCTCTCTCCCGCGCTCTCTCGATTTGCCCTCTCTCTCTCTCTCGCACTCTCTCGCCATCCTCCCCCTCTCCGATCGAGATTACTGTCTACGCTTTAAGGAAGACGAATATCTCCAAGAAGAATTGGTCTGGTCTTCCTCCCTGAGAAGTGAGACGTGAGAAGCCATGGCTGACGCTGCCGTAAGCTATGCCATACAGAAAAAGAGGCTACGGTCAGTGAAAAAACGAGGGTTTGAAATGTAATTAGGAGTGTAAAGAAATTAGTTTTAGAAGATAATTTAGGGATACAAAAGAGTAAGGGTTTGAAAATATAAATGGTCAAAAAAAATTATCATACGAAAATAATTAAAGAACGATGGTTTGAAAAGAGATTGGGGTTTCAGAATATAATTAATTGTAAGAAAAGAAATTACAGTTAGAATGTAAAAAGAGTAAGAAAAGAAGTGGGACTGGAAAAAGAAAATTAGGTAGGAAAGAAAGTAGGGGTAAAAACTAATCACGGGTTATGAACAAAATTAGGGTGTGAAATTGACATTAGGGTTTGAAGAGAAACTAGATTTAGAAAAGGGGGAAAACATTCCATTGAAATAATGAATAAGGGTGGGAAAGAAATAAGGGTTGTAAAAAAAATTATGTTATGGAAACTAATTACAGTTGGACAAAAATTATTAAAATGAAAATGAGGGTACGAAATGGAGTGAGGTTAGAAATGACATTCGGGTTGAAAAATAAATTTGGGGTTGAAAAAGAAGTTAGGGATTGAAAAGAAGTTTGCATTTTAATAGAAATTAGGGATAGAAAAGAAATTATAGTTAGAAAAAGGAATTAGATAATCCTCCTCTCTCTTTCTCTATTTCCCTCTCTTTCCCGCACTCTCTTCCTATCTCCCTCTCTCTCTCTCCTCTGACCCAGCTGATCCAATGGGAGACGGCAAAGGTGGTGGGCTGGTGGCCTCCTCTCTCTCTCTCTCTTCTGACCCAGCTGATCCAATGAGAGACGGCGAAGGTGGCCCCACTCTTCTCTCTCCCCATCTCTCTCTCTCTCTTTCTGTCACCTTCTAAGCCAGCGGGTCACAACGACAGAGATGGCGAAGGTGGCTCCCTCCTCTCTCTCTCTCTCGCATCTCTCTCAATTTTCCCTCTCTCTCTCTCTATCGCAATCTCTTCTCTAACTCCCTCTCTCCCACTTTATGTCACCTGCTAAGTCAGCGGGTCACAACGACAGCTGATCCAATCACAGATGGCGAAGGTGGCTCCCTCCTCTCTCTCTCTCTCTCTCTCTCTCTCTCTCACTCTCTCCCCATCTCTCTCTCTCTTTCATACTTTGGCAAGGTGAGTGATGAACGATAAAACCTTTATGACCATGGATATCATGTTAATGATAATCTAGCATGTGCAACGATGCCTTGTCTCTCGTCAACTCAGCTGAGGTGGAGCCAATCCAAACCCACCATGTCATCTCCACTACCACCTCTCTAAGCAAATGATATTCATTCACTTCTTGATCAACTCCTTATACTAAGTAATATGCGTGCTCTATACCAAGTGTGCATATGCATCCATAAAATATATCTTTTGATAAGTACATGTAGATAGGGAGAGAAATAGAGAACGCAAACAAGAAGACAGAGGGACAGAGCAAAGAGAGCAGAGAGATAGAAAGAGAGAGAGAGAAAGAGCACCATGTATATAGAAATGGAGGGGAGGGTAGAGACAAATAGAGAGAGCTGAGAGAGAGAGGACAGAGAGGGAGAGAGCAGAAAGTGCGTTGATAGAGAGAGAGAGAGAGAGAGAGAGAGAGAGTAGAGAGTAAGAAAGGGAGAGAGGGCTGAGCGTGAAAGACCCGGAGGATGAGAGCAGAGTGCAGAGAGAGAGGAGATAGAGAGGGAGAGATAGAGCGCTCACGCAGGGGGAGAGAGGAGAGGGAGAGACAGAGCGCTTGCGCAGAGAGAGAGATAGATAGCGAGATAAAGAAAGAGAGAAAGAGAGAGAGAGAGATAGATAGAGAGATGAAGAAAGAGAGAAAGAGAAAGAGAGATAGTAAAAGAGAGATAAAGATATAAACAGAGAGAAAATTAAATGAAATTAAATGAAAAGAGAGGGTTAGAAAATTAAATTGCCGTTGAAAAAAAGAAAGGTTAGAAAAAAAAATGGGCTCCTGGCGGCCGAAGTCTCCGCCCTCTTTATCCATTTCCCTCTCTCTCTTTCTGTTACGAACGACAGCCGATCCAATGGGAGACGGCGAAGGTGATGCGCTGGTGGCCTCTCGCATTCTATTACTCTCTCTCGCTCTCTCTCTTCTGACCCAGCTGATCCAACGGCGAAGGTGGCCCCCCTCTTCTCTCTCCCCATCTCTCTCTCTCTCTCTCTTTCAGTCACCTTCTAAGCCAGCGGGTCACAACGACAGCCGATCCAATCAGAGACGGCGAAGGAGGCTCCCCCGTCTCTCTCTCTTTCTCTCCCCCCGATCGAGATTACCCTCCATGCTTTGAGGCAGACGAATATCCCCACGACGAGTTGGCCCGGTCTCCCTCCCTGAGAAGTGAGAAGCCATGGCTGACGCTGTCGTAAGCTATGCCATACAGAAAATCGGCGACGCCATCATCAATGAAGCTCTCTTCCTGGGGAGTGTCAGGCAGCAAGCCGAAGAACTTAAGCGAGAGCTCATATGGATGGAGAGTTTCTTGCAAGACGCGGATGCCAAGGCACGTGGCGGGAACAAATTGGTCCGAAACTGGGTGAAAGAAGTCAGGGAAGCCGCACAAGACGCTGAAGATCTGATCGAATCCATCGCCATCCAAGGATCTGAGCCAGGGATGGGCCAAAAACGTCGCGGCCTCTTCAGCAACTTACTGCCCGGCGCTCTGATCCCTCGCCATAATTCTGGGATGGAGATCGAAGAGCTCAAGCAGAGGATTATCAAAATCGGGGAGAGCGCCGCCCGGTACGGAATCACAGCTCTCCCCGATGATCGCCGGGGAAGGAGGGACGGCGACGAGGTGATTGCGCGGCGGAGGGCCCCCGCTCTTCACGCCTCGGACTCCTCCCATGTCGTCCTCATGGAAGCTGAGAAGGAAGCTATTCTGCATCTCCTCGACCCGGAGAGGGAAAAGCGGCGGTCGGTGGTCTCGATCGTAGGGATGGGAGGCCTGGGGAAGACTACCCTGGCCAAGAAGGTGATCAATGATCCCCGGATCCAAAGACGCTTCCAATGCGCATTTCTGATTGAAGTTTCCCAGGATTACAAGGACGTGAAGCTTCTCAAGGATTTGCTTCGCCAGATCTTCCCGGAAGAGGAAGAGAAATTTGAGAGGATGGAGAAGACAAGGCTGGAGAGGTGCCTACACGAGTCACTACTGGGGAAGACCTACTTGATCGTCATGGACGACGTGTGGGACGGCGAAGTCTGGCAGATCTTTGGGAAGCATCTCCCAGACGAAGGCAATGGAAGCAAGGTGCTCATCACCACCCGCAAGCGTGAAGTCGCCGACGCGGCAGATCCAGATCAAGCCACCCGAGCCTACGAACTCCGATTGCGCAACAAGGCGGAAAGCTGGGACCTCTTCCTTTCCAAGGCGATCCCCATACAGAAGGAAAGGTGTGCCTGCACGGGGAGGCTCAAGGAGTTGGGAGAGCAGATGGCTGCCAAATGCGGCGGCTTGCCGCTTGCATTGGTCGTCATGGGAGCTTTACTGTCGCAGAAGCAACTGTCCATAGCGGAGTGGGAAAAGGTGTCCGGAAGCATGGTCTGGAAATACGAAGACGAAGGCCAGAACTGCATGAGAATCCTGGCCCTGAGCTATGCAGACCTGCCGTACGATCTAAAATGGTGCTTCCTCTACCTCAGCGCCTTCCCCGAGGACTACCAGATAGAGTCTGATCGGCTGATCGGGGCTGTGGATCGCAGAGGGCTTCATAGCAGAGAGAGGAGATGGGCTGACGCTGGAAGAGACGGCAGAAATCCAGCTGGAAAAGCTCATAGAAAGATCCTTGGTTCACGTCGTCGATCGGGACCACTACCACAACATCGATCTCTGCAGGTTACACGATCTCCTCCGCGATCTATGCATTTCAGAGGCGAAGCAAATCGACTTCATGTCAGTGCACCAGGGGATGAGATCTCTCCCGGCAGAGTCCCTTCGGCGCCTCTCTGTAATTACTGAATCAGAGGAGACCATCTCCCGGCTCAAGTATGCGCCGCGTCTCCGGGCCTTGCTGGGCTTCAACTTAAAATTCGGATTTGGATCTGATTTTTTTGGGGGGCTGAAGCTGATCAGAGTGATCGACCTGAGAGGGGGACGAGGCCACTTGGTGCTGCCCGAGGAGATCGGAGGCCTCATCAATCTGCGCTACCTAAACTTGGAAGACACATGGATATTCTCGCTCCCCGAGACAATAAAAAACCTATCTCGCTTGCAGTTTCTTGATGTCCGACGTACGGAGATTGACAAAATGACAAGCGCTGTGTGGGAGATAGAAACTCTCCGGCAAGTGTTTTTTCCACATACAGCGTCGGCTCCAAATAGGGTCCAATGCCGCTGGAGATCTCTTCAGGTTCTGCGTTGGGCAAATCAAATATATCATCCAGACTGGATGGATGATACCTTGCACAAGGTGAAGGATATCAAAACTCTGGAAATAAGGAGAATCACAGACTCTCATCACGAGGTGCTCTCTTTGAATTTGCCCCAGTTCTCGCACCTCAAGATTTTGAAGCTTGAAGGCTATTCAATCCCGTGGACAGCTTTGACACTCTCAGGCCTCCCTCAACTTCGCACATTAATACTAACAGGTGAAATAAAGGGGATATTTCGTGAGCCCTACTACAGGTGGCCTGCGGGTCTCACCCATATTGGGCTTTATAGATCTGGTCTCCCCTGCGATCCATTGCCTTCTCTTGGCCAGCTCTCTGGGCTGAGGCTCCTCCAATTGGGAGGTAATGCGTACCATTGGCGGGAAGGGATGGAATTTCGCGGAAATAGGTTCAAGCAGCTACAGGAATTAGAGCTATCAAGCCTCCTCCATCTGGAGAGAATGACTGTTGAAGATGGAGCCATGCCACGCCTCCAAAAACTCAAAATCTTCTACTGCGACAAGCTGAAGACGATCCCCCCAAGATTGAAGGATCTAGTTGAACAAAATCCGAGTCTATGGTTTTGGTGAATCTTAGGATGGTAAGGATGTTAGATTGACAATTTGGCAGTATTTATGATGGAGTCTGGGCGGGAGAAGTATCCCTCAAGTACGTCTTCTTTCATAATATAAATGTGATTGCAGTTGAGAGACTTAAATCTCTATCCTTCAAGTCATAGATGGAAAATTTTTTAAGGGCCTAAGTGAAGCAAAAGATATCAGAAAATTTTTTGGACAATAGAGGCTAGAACAAAATTTTATCAACTCATCAACGACATCAATGATTCAGAGATAGTGGTTGCTCTTTGAAATTGGTGGTTGATAACATGTAATTTCATCATGCATGTTATGAATTTCTTCTTTAAAATATAATTTTATGCATGTTATCATGATTTAAAATGATTAAATTAATAAATTCTGTGTTTTACAAGATATTCTTGATTTTTCATAAATTAATAGCATTTTATGAGCATTTAATGATATTAATTTATCAATAATATAATTTTCTTAAATTATAAAATAAAATTTCTATTTAAAATGCTTTGATTGACATGAAAATATTTATATAGTGTCTTTTATCGTGAATTTTATTGAATGAATTTATTTTTAAGAGGAATATAATATTTTTCTTAGATTTTTTGGAACTTTTGAGAATATTTTAAGAAATTAAAATCATTGTAAAATTTTTTTAATATATAAATAAAGTAAAGAAATAAGAAAAAAAAAAGTAGAGAAAAAAAAAGAAGAGAGGAGAGAGAGTCGTTCTCTCTCTCTCTCTCTCGCGCGCCTCCTCTCTCTCATGACGAACATTTTTCCTTCGCAATTTCCGTCGAGACGAGAGGCACGAGGAGCAGCAATCCTCTCCTCATTTCTCCTCCCTTTTCCCCCTCTCTTTCCTCTTTCTCTTTTTCTTCTCGTCTCTCTATCTCGCGCGACGGAAAACAACTCCGTCATGAGGAGAGGCTCTCTCCCCCGATCGCTATCTCTCTCTCTCCTCTCCCGCTTCTTCTTCCTCCTCTCCCCACCCACGTCTATGCGAATAACGGAGAGCTTCCTCTTCCTCCTCTCCCCATGCATGTCTGCGTGCGTAAGGGAGAGGAGCTTCTTCCTCTTTTCCCCACATGTGCATGCGAAAGGGGGAGGAGGAAAGCCTCTCCTCCTTTCTTCTCTCTTTCTTTCTCTTTCTCGTTTTCCGTCACACATAAGCTCTTCCTCATTTGGTCCTGCGGTCCTCCGCAAACTCCCTCTCTCTAGCAATGTAAAAAATAATCCGTCACGAGGAGAGTGCGTGAGGAGACGCGTCCTCTCCTCTACCTATCTTCTTCTCTCCCCCGCATGCGCGTGCACGCGTAAGGGGGGAGGAGAAGGAGAATCCACTCTCTCCTCTTCCCCGCGAGCGCTCGTGTGCACGTAAGGGGGAAGAAGAAGACTTCTCCTCCTCCACTTTCCTCCACTTTCCTCCTCTTTCTCTTCTCGTGGGCACGAGACCTTTCTTCTTCCACCTTCTTTCCCACTCTCTCTTTTTCTTCTTTCCATTGCCCTCTTTCCCCTCACAATGTAAGAAGCCTCGCGCGTAGTTGGCATCTTCTACGATCTTTTTGCATTTCTTCCTCGCCTGCACGTTTTTTGCCATTAAGAGAGAGAAGATAAAGGAGAAAGAAGAGTGGAAAGAGAGAGTTAACATTCTTTTATTATTTTATGTGCGCAATTGAGTAGGCTACAGCAGGTTGACCGGCATGATCTGAGGAGAGAGAAATGAAATAAAAAAGGTACTATTTCAAAAAAGCAGTCATTTCAATCCTTACAAATCTATTGAAATAAGGAAAGAAGTCATCGATTGATCATTCTTCTCTTCATGTATGAAACATCATTTTTAGTGAGTTTCTTCTTTATTCTATTCATTCTTCTTTTTGGATGCAAGACGCAAGTTTGGGCGAAATGTATAGGTTTCGAAGGTATGTTTTGATTAGAGAGCATCCCAAGGTGTGTTTTCAACATGAATCCTTAGATGGGGATCATTTTCTATTCATATTTTCTTATCTTTTCATCCATAATTTCATATTTTCAAACCCTAAAAATCACTTTTTCACCATCGATCAAGGGTTTTTAATCTTCTAAAAGAGTTTGGAAGCATTTGATTAGCTCATTTTATTCCCATCTACATTTTCTTCCTTTCATCCATCAATTCTGCCTTCTTAATATAAAAATGCCAAAAAATTTCTTTATATCAATTTTGTAACCTTCCTTCCTTTGGATTCGACCTTAACTTGTCACTGTTCTAAATTTAAAATCTAAATTTGAAGTGTTGCATATAAATTTTTTTGATACGTGAATTTGTGCATTCAATGACCGTATTTTTATGCATATTAGTGAAGTGCAAGGGAAGAGGAGATTTTTAGCCAAAGAAACTAGTGGCCTACCAGAGGTAATTGAAAGTGGTGGCCTATAAGAGAGTGGCTTTCTTGAGATAGTGACAACTTTTTAGATGTGATGTTTGCGGGGTGCTAGAGTTGTTGGCCACAATGTATTGGAGAAGTTGGTCATAGGGTGATGAAGTTTGGTGGTAGTGTGTGGAGATGTTGGTGGAAGAGGATTGCCCTAATGGCTACAGGATAGTAGCCTCTGCCGAGGAAGAAGGTGTACACTATTTTTTTCGGAACTTCAAAGCCTAAGCTTTGACACTTCAAAGCCTAAACTTCAAAGCCTAAGCCTAAGAATAGAGATGTAGATAATTGAAATTGAACTATGTTGTGCCTTTGTCTCATAGCCTATTAAGAGATGTTTTTGTGCCTTTCTCTCTTTTCAACTTTTTATTTAATGTTTTTTATATACCTTTACTTAGACACACTTTGGTGACCCATTTATTTCACATAGGGATATCTCTCCCATATAAGAGGACAACCAACATATTATCTTGTATGGTATCAAGGCACTAGGGTTCTCCAAGCGATCATTTTTCATTCATGTTCACCTTTTTAAGCACACCATTTAACTTCATCTTTTGTCAAAAAATGGAGCCTATATGGTCTTCCTTCTATCCTTTCTTGGAATGCTTGCAATAATAGAAGCAAGATTTGAGGCAAATTCTTATCATAGTTTGTAACACACTTCTCTTGGATTATATGCAAGATCCACCTTTTATGTTCCCATTACCTTTATTTTGGACTTTTGAAGCCTTGGAAGGCATAGTACATTTCACACATTTCAGATTTCTAAAAAATGAACTTAAACAACTTTTCAATTGTCTTCGTTTTTGGCATCAAAGGGTGGAATGGAGTTTTCTAGCTTCTAATTGGCCAATTTATGTAGCTGGCATTATTGTCATCTCTATTGTTTCTTCCCCTAGATTTTCACATCATTGTCAACACCATCTTATTGAAACCTTAGATATTATATGCCAAAAATCTAGGGTCTTCTTCTTTCCAAAACCAAAAATGATTGTTATTCTTAAAAATTAGAATTATGGGTTCTAACCCATTTAAGGACAATATTCGGCGATCACTTGTCCCAATAATTGTTATATTTTATTTTTTAGGAAGGCCAAAGCTAGCTACCTTTCTTGATTGGACCCTAATATGGATCCAACTCAGTAAATCCATCATAACCTTCTACTAGTCTTGTTTTTATGCCAATCTTGCTCTGGTTGGCTACTAGAAAAGAGAAAGCACATTAATTTCTTTTTATTCTCTAAAATTTGGCCAGATCTACTTCATTTCATAAATAAAAAAATTAAAAACTAGAGGAATCCATTAATGATTCTTTTGTGTCCAAAATCAAGAAGGAAAAAAATGATTGCATCACACTTCATACATTCATAGTGACCATGCACATTTGGACTTGTGCAACTTGGGTTTCATGAAACTTTAAGATAAATATCACGAAGAGTTCTCTCCCTACAAATAGTATGGCATATGGTAAAGGATTCTCTCCCTATGAAAACTATGGCAAGAAAATCATCTTGCACAATATTACTAGGAGAGATATAGATTCATGATTTCTCATTCTTAGCATTATAGAGTAGATCTATCAGTTCTCATCAAGCTTACGACGAGAGGATGCATATTTTAGTTGTATATGTTAATGATATTTTATGAAATCAAATTGTTTGTGATTAAATTTCTCCAAATTTACTTGAGAAGAAAATTATCTATGTTCAGATTTACTATTTTTCAAGGATAACAGGAATCCAAAGTATTTAGCTATTTATTTTACTAACCATTTTCATATGATGATACAATCCCTAATTAAAAATGTAATAGACTTTCTTGAGGAGAGGTAGTTTTTGGGCTACAAACTAGAGGCATAATTGGTTAAATCAAGATCAGAATTTTTAGATGTTTATTGACCCTTATTGTGAGGGTTGACTTGGTCAACTCTCTATTCTAGAAGCTTCGGGAATGTTCTAGAGCTTTCTAGAATCTTCTAGATGCTTCTAGAATCTTCTAGATGTTTCTAGAATCTTCTAGATGCTTCTAGAATCTTCTAGATGTTTCTAGAATCTTCTAGATGTTTCTAGAATCTTCTAGAATATTTAATGCTTCTCCTCGAAGCTTGTGGAGTCTTCTAGATTACCCTAGAAGATTATGGAAGCTTTTGGAACTTTCTAGATGTTCTAGAAAGTTATGGACATCTTCTAGAGAGAGAGTCTCTAGAAGCTTCTAAGGATCTCTATAAAAGGAGGAGCTCACTTCAAGCTTGGGCGACCTAAAAGGAAGCAACTCAAGAGCATCCTAAGGGAGTGAAACCCTTGTGAAGGAAAGGTCAAGCTACTTGGATAGTTGGAGAAAAGAGAGGGCAACATAGCATCTTTGAAAGAAGCTTTGTGAAGAGGTAACACTAAGTGTGGCTCTTCTTGTTGGTTAGTCCCTTTAGTAAACTTGTTCTCTTTCCTCCTTTTGTCCTAGCTGTTTTGGACCTCTATTGTGAACATTTATCATCCCATTAAAGAAGGTTGTTTTTCTCCAATTTGTTAGTGGATTTTGTCTAATCTCATCCCTAGACTCCAGGTGGATACTTAAGCTTAGTTGAATACATACACATTTAGACTTCTTTATTCTAAAGATCCTCAACAAACTGGTATCAGAGCTACTTAGAGTCTATTCTTGAGGTATTCCTTGGAGCCTAAGATGTCTACCAAGTTTGATATTGAGAAGTTTGATGGCAATATGAGCTTTAGCCTTTGGAGAATTAAAATGAAGGCTATACTAACTCATCAAGGCTTTCAAAATGCGCTCTTGGGGATTGAGAATATGCCCAAGACTATGTCATTGGAGGAAAAACAAGAACAAGATCAAAAGGCACTTTCAGTTATTCAGTTGTGCTTGGCTAATGGGGTATTACGAGAGGTCACTCAAGAGAAAACTACAGCTGGATTGTGGTCCAAGTTTGAGTCATTATATATGACTAAATCTCTCACGGGAAAGTTTCATTTGAAGCAAAAGTTTATAATCCTGAGGATGTCCGAGGGAGCTTCTATCAAAGGTCATATTGAGGAATTCAACTCCATTGTTACGGACTTGGAGAAAGTTGACATCAAGATAGATGATGAAGATCAAGCTCTCCAACTACTTTGTTCATTACCACCTTCGTATAAGCATTTTCGTGAAAATTTGCTTTATGGAAGAGAGTCCATCACTTTGAAGGATGTGAAAGCAGCCTTATTGTCTAAAAATATCTTAGACAAAGGACTCACAAGTGGGAGTGGTGAAGGGCAAGATCTTGAGGCTTTTGTGTAAAGAGGGCGTCCTAAAGAAAGGAACCATAATGCAGGAGATAAAAAGGTGTCAAGATCAAAATCAAGAAATAAGGATAAGTCTTGCAATTATTGTAAGAAGAAAGGACACATCAAGGCCAATTGTTGGAAGCTTCAAAAGAAGCAACAAAGCTCGGAAAGCCATTCCTCAAAAAGACCTGAAGGCGTGGTAGAGGCAAATGTGGCCAAGGAAAAGGAGGTAAGTGAGTTTGTTCTTTCAGTAAGCACCGTTAGATCCAAAGATGATTGGATTTTAGATTCGGGGTGTACACATCACGTGACACCTAATAGAGAATTCTTCTCCACATGTGAACCTATTGATGGAGGAGTTGTCTTGATGGGGAACGATGCTCCCTGCAAGATTATTGGGATTGGTTCAGTCAAGATCAAGATGTATGATGGTGTTGTGAGAACTTTGACAAAGGTCAGGCATGTCCCTGAATTGAAGAAGAACCTCATTTCCTTGAGCACACTTGATGCAAAAGGCTATCGATACTCAGGTGAAGGTGGAGTCTTAAAAGTCTCCAAAGGTACGCTAGTTGTCTTGAAAGGCCAATTATCTCGTGGCATATATACTCTTATGGGCACTACATGTATCGGTGAAGTTGCTACGGCAACTACTCCTATGGTAGAGGAGGACATCACAAAATTATGGCATATGAGGCTCGGGCACATGAGCCAAAAGGGATTGAAATTGTTGAGTAAGAGAGGCTTGCTATGTGGTCAAAGCATTAGCAAGGTGGAATTCTGTGAACATTATATTCTAGGGAAACAAAAACATATTACCTTTGGTACAGCGATTCATAGAACTCATGGCACACTCGATTATATCCACTCTGATGTGTGGGGTCCTTCTCGAGTCCCTTCAAAAGGTGGTGCTAATTACTTTGTCACCTTCATTGATGATTTCTCTCGGAAGGTGTGGGTATATATGTTAAAGAAGAAAAGCGAGGTTTTCAAGGTCTTCAAACAATGGAAGGCGCTCGTTGAAAATCAAACCGGCAAGAAAATCAAGAGGTTGCGTACTGATAACAGTATGGAATTTTGTTCATCTGAGTTTGATGAATTTTTGAGGGACGAGGGTATTGCAAGGCATCGAACAGTGCGTCACACACCACAAAAAAATGGTGTAGCTGAACGAATGAATAGAACCTTGCTTGAGAGAGTGCGCTGCATGTTACTAAATGCAGGACTTAGGAAGGACTTTTGGGCAAAAGCTGTCTCAATAGCTTGCTACCTTCTAAATCGATCACCTGCATCTGCTATTGACTTTAAAACTCCAAAGGAGGTATGGTCAGGTAATCCTCCAGACTACTCTAATTTAATAGTATTTGGCTGTCCTGCATACTTTCACATTGATCAAGGCAAGCTAGAGCCAAGAGCAAAGAAGTGCATCTTCCTTGTTTACGCTTCGGGAGTCAAGGGATATCGATTATGGTCACTTGATCCGAAATCTCCCAATCTTATAATTGAGAGGAATGTCACTTTTGATGAATCTGCTCTTTTGCGGAAAAAGGAAGAGATTACTTCCAAAATTGATACAAGTATTCAGGACAATGTATCGAAGAAGGTGGAGTTTGAAGATATGGGGACCCAACGACCCTCGCAGATGCAAGAAGAAAATTCAATACCCGATTCACTTGAGACAAGTATAAGTCCTCCGAGTTATTCTATCGCACAAGATCGTGGAAGAAGAGAAGTAAGGCCACCATTGAGGTATGGTTTTGATAACATGGTAGCTTATGCATTTTCTATTGCAGAAGAAACTATTCAAGATGAATCAAAAAGTTATAAAGAAGCCATAACCTCTCGTGAAGGTGAAAAATGGTTGTTGGCCATGAAGGAAGAGATGGAATCTCTTCACAAGAATCACACATGAGATATTGTCATGCCTCCAAAAGACAAGAAAATTGTTGGTTGCAAATGGATCTATAAGAAGAAAGGAGAAACTTCAAGCATAGAAGGTGAAAAATATAAGGCACGTTTGGTTGCAAAGGGTTATAGTCAAGTGGAAGGGGTTGACTATAATGACGTATTTTCCCTTGTGGTAAAACATACCTCGATACGTGTCTTGTTGGCACTTGTTGCATCCCATGACTTGGAGTTAGAGCAAATGGATGTCAAAACTGCCTTTCTTCATGGAGATCTCGATGAGGAAATTTACTTGCAGCAACCAGAAGGTTTTGAAGTCAAAGGTAAGGAGGACCATGTGTGTTTGCTAAAGAAATCTCTATATGGACTAAAGCAGTCTCCAAGACAATGGTATAAGAAATTTGATGCATTTATGACAAGAGCCGGATTTACAAAGAGTAAATATGACCATTGTGTCTACCTTATGAGGTTGTCAAATAACTCTTTTGTTTACTTGCTGCTTTATGTGGATGATATCTTAATCGTAGAAAAGGAGATATCTAAAGTCAACAAGCTTAAAGAGAAGCTTAGCAAAGAATTTGAGATGAAAGATTTAGGAGCAGGAAAGAAGATCCTTGGAATGGAAATTCAAAGGAATAGAAGGGCACGTAAGTTATATCTATCCCAATCAAAGTACATTGAAAAGGTTTTAAAACGCTTTGATATGTGGGATTCAAAGCCTGTGGCCACACCTCTCGCTGCTCACTTTAAGCTTTCAAGCTCATTAGCACCAAAGACTACTGAAGAAGAGAGTTATATGGCAAAGGTCCCATACTCTAGTGCAGTTGGCAGCTTGATGTATGCAATGGTATGTACTCGTCTAGACATTTCTCATGCAGTGAGTGTTGTTAGCAGATATATGGCTAATCCCGGGAAGGCTCATTGGCATGCAGTAAAATGGATATTTCGATATCTACGAGGCACCATTGATACTTGTTTAGAGTTTGGGAGACAAGAAGATACTCTCTTAGGTTATGTTGATTCAGATTATGCTGGAGACCTTGACCAAAGAAGGTCTCTTACCGGCTATGTGTTCACCATTGGAGGAGGCGCTGTTAGTTGGAAGGCTACTTTACAGCCTACAGTTGCCTTATCTACCACCGAGGCTGAATTTATGGCAATTACAGAGGCAATAAAGGAATCAATATGGTTAAGAGGATTGGTTGGTGAATTGCACTCATGTCAAGGGGCAACTATATTGCATTGTGATAGTCAAGATGCCATACATTTGACTAAAGATCCTATGCATCATGAAAGGACTAAACATATCGATGTTCGTTATCACTTTGTTAGAGATATTGTGGCACAAGGTGAAATTGTCGTGCATAAGATCAGCACCAAGGATAACCCTGCCGACATGTTGACCAAGACTCTTCCAGTGGCAAAGTTCAAGAAATGCTTAGATATTATTGGAGCTAAAGGACCGAGTCCTTTTGAAGCCATGTTGACCAAGCCAAAGGTGGAGATTTGTGAGGGTTGACTTGGTCAACTCTCTATTTTAGAAGCTTCGGGAATGTTCTAGAGCTTTCTAGAATCTTCTAGATGCTTCTAGAATCTTCTAGATGTTTCTAGAATCTTCTATATGCTTCTAGAATCTTCTAGATGTTTCTAGAATCTTCTAGAATATTTAATGCTTCTCCTAGAAGCTTGTGGAGTCTTCTAGATTACTGATAACATGCATTTATAACTTGAATTCTTATCTTACTTAACTCATATTCATGCTTATTTTATGTGAATATGATGCATGTTATCATGCTTTTTAGGAATTTTCTCCATTGGCATGTCATTTCACTAAAGTTGATATTTATGCATTAATTAGAGATAATTTCGGGCTTAATAGATGATTAATATTTTGTTTAAATTAATAAAAGTGAATCTCTGTTATTGAATGAGTTTTGACTTTAGTAAATGTTTGGGAAGGATGATTTTAGGATAAATTTATGATTTAGAATGTTTAATGAGAAATAATTTAAGTAAATTATAAGTCATCTTGATTTCTTCTTTCTAAATATATTTTAAATGGCATAATATTAAAAAGGAAGAAATTTGTGATCCAATGGAGAAAATTTGAGATTAAAAGGAGTTGTATTTTGAGAAATATGAATTTCTAAAGTTTTATGCATTTTTTTTTATTTGATTTATAAGTTGAATTTCTAATTAAAAATATATCAAAATGGAGGTTTTACCTGCAGGGTGACGCGGCGGCGGCTGAGGTGGCGCACGGGACAGGGTGATGTGGCGCGCGGGACCACCTCGGGGTGCGACGCGGTCCTGAGGCCACGTGGCAGAGCCCGGGTGGCCCGCGTAGGAAACATAGTGGCGCGGCACGTGGCAGGGAGGCTACGCGGCCATGTGGGCGCCCGTGTGGGGCGCCACGTGTAAGGTAGGTAAGAGGGGAGATAGTGACGACAGTTAATTGGGGAATCCACTCCCCTATTTAACCGCGTCATATTCCGTTATTTTTCCCGTGTGGGACTATGTCCCACACGTCTTACCTTTTTCAGGTGACGTGGCGACACAGCGAGCGTCGGATCGAGGCGAAAACCCTCGATCGCGTGGACCGGAGTCCACGTGATCAGCAATTAAGACACGTGTCGGAAATCAAGTTAAGTGGACGATGATCGCAGCGAGGGCTGATCGCGCGATCGAGGCCGTCCAACCTACCTAACTTCACCGATCCGATGGCCACGTGAAGCGCGATCTGCCTCTCTTCGTGAAGATCGCGGGAGCGTCGGATTCCGGTCTGACGGCCATGTGAAGCGCGATCTGCCCTTCTTCGTGAAGATCGCTGGAGCGTCGGATTCAAATCCAACAACATAGGCAGCTCATGGAAGAACTCCACGATCGCGGCCCGATCGAACCGCAATCGCAGCGCGATCGAGGAGATTTTGCCGTGGAATTGTCGCCGGTCGAACAAACGGCGATCGACAAACCACTAGCACCACGATCGACGCCCGATCGCGGCCCGATCGTGGCGCGATCGTGGCAAAAATTGTGGCAAACATTGAAGCAAAATTGAAGCCAAACTCAAGCTCATTCGTCGCGGAATTGAAGCCACAACCCATGCCCAAGGAATCGCTCCCACGAAGCCATGAATCAACCCCCACGACCGCATCAATTGGCCATGATCTTCGGACCAATTTCCCTCTTTAAAAGCATGTAATTCCCTCTTTTGTTCTTCAACTTTTGATCGATTCGTGAAGCAATTAAGTAAATTTCGAGGAAGATCTCTAGTACATCGTGATCCCCCCCGCGTTTAGACTTGATTGCAAAGTAGTTGGAGCGGGATTGATCACGAATTTCTCCTTGATTTCATCGAATTTTCCCCTTGAATTCCGAACGTCCATGAGGAAGAATCCGAGCAAATTCGCTTCAATTCACGAGAATTGGAGCCCCATCCTTGCAACAATCGGGTTAGTAGTGAGATTTGATCGATTATCAGGAGGTAATTTGAGTTTTTATTAGATTTAGAAGTTTAATTTTGCAAATTAATTCATAGTGTTCTTCATTTTCCCCAAATTTTAGTCTGAAAAGATGCTGATTTTGCAAATAAGACATCTCTTTGATTATAATTCCAAATCACTTTATTTTGATTTCATTGGATTTCTCTTTTCATCAGCTTTCCGTGGATAGCAAATTCATCAAATTCCGAGTTCATTTGACCCTCCAATTTGACATTTGACCAAGGACTGTTCATCTTTCATCAGAAGTCAAACGTTGACTTTCGGGGTCAATTACATTTGATTGACAAATTAGAAGTTGATAATTTTGGTCTTCTTAGATTCCTCTGGTTCTTAGCTTTCCATTGACATAGAAATTGCAAGATTTGGATTTCATTTTGTCATTCAATTTGAAGATTTCCTCTGAAGTGTTAATTTCGGGGATTTTCTGATAGTTGATTTTCAATAATTCATAATAAATCCATTTCTTATCCAAAAATTACGAAATATATATCAATAAATTCCATTTTATCTCTAGTTTCCAAATATTGATTTTTCGTAATCTTCTAACTCTTTTTGGTTCTCTGATTTTGTAGAACACCTACTGTTGGTCAAAGTCAACACTTTGACTTTGACTTTAGACTTTTCTCTGTTAAATCCGAGATTTCAATTCTTAAAACTTCTTATTTACCTTATTTATATCATTTCTATATCTTACATCTTATTTTCTCTTATTTAAAACTCGTTTTAAACCTAGGTTTGACCAAGTCAACTCTGCAATTAAAGTCAACCCTGCTCTCTGTGGATCGACCCGATACTTACCCAATACTTGATTATTATATCTTGTCTTTGTGAGTTCGGTTTTATAAAGATTGTTTGACCATCGTCTTTGTGATTTAACGATGCACGAAAACGACACGTCAATTACCCTAGAAGATTATGGAAGCTTTTGGAACTTTCTAGATGTTCTAGAAAGTTATGGACATCTTCTAGAGAGAGAGTCTCTAGAAGCTTCTAAGGATCTCTATAAAAGGAGGAGCTCACTTCAAGCTTGGGCGACCTAAAAGGAAGCAACTCAAGAGCATCCTAAGGGAGTGAAACCCTTGTGAAGGAAGGGTCAAGCTACTTGGATAGTTGTAGAAAAGAGAGGGCAACATAGCATCTTTGAAAGAAGCTTTGTGAAGAGGTAACACTAAGTGTGGCTCTTCTTGTTGGTTAGTCCCTTTAGTAAACTTGTTCTCTTTCTTCTTTTTGTCCTAGCTGTTTTGGACCTCTATTGTGAACATTTATCATCCCATTAAAGAAGGTTGTTTTTCTCTAATTTTTTAGTGGGTTTTGTCTAATCTCATCCCTAGACTCCAGGTGGATACTTAAGCTTAGTTGAATACATACACATTTAGACTCCTTTATTCTAAAGATCCTCAACACTTATTTCATGATTCTAATAGGTACCAAAGGATGATTTGAACTGAATTCATTGACTAGGATTTGTCTCTATATTACTTTTATATTGTGTTGTCAATGCATAAACCTTTATAGGTTTACTAAACGAGTGCACTCTAAGTTCTTGTATATATTTCTCCCGACAAAGGATTAATATATGCAGCATAGTTACTTGTATATTTAGGCTAATATTTTGATGCTGATTATGCAGGAGATTGTAGTGATGATATTCTAAATTTAGATATAGCACTTATCTTGATAGAAACTCAGTTATGTGCCTATCCAAGAAATAAAATATGTTTTTGAGATTTACTATGGAAGTGGAGTACCAAGTAATGGCTCATGTGCCTTTAAAGTTGATATTTTTATGATCTCTATTGTTGGAGATTGGTTCTCCATTTTAAACTCCCATAAAGATTCACTATTGTATCCCAAATGAGTTTTTGATCGTGAATTGTTAAATTAAAAAACTCACTTTGTCATTGAGTAAAGACTGTGAGTGCAATGAGCTCTAACTTTTAATTATTGAACAAATAACTCTCATGATCAAAAACTCACTTTGGAGATGCTCTCATAGTCAATCATGCTGTCGAGAGTCCATCACCTCGCCAAAACTTGGTTGCTTGCCTCCAGCCCAAAGAATGAATAGAAAAGATAAAAAAACTCTGCAAACATAATACTCATTACATGATAGATAACTAATCAATGCTTTATTTCTTCAAACTAGCCAATGCTAGAAGCATCAAAGAAACTTAAAAAACTAATTTTTTACTCCATTTTTAAATCGGTCACATTAAGGTATAGAACTCACAATGAAGATTCTACACATAAAATTTCAGCTCCAAACTCCGTTGAGATCTTGAGATATCATAATTTCAATTTTGAACCATTTTTCTCGTTGATTTTTCCTTAAAAATCACTGAATTGATTGCTCCCTGTTAGGTATTCTTTGATCAAGATTGGGAGTTGACAAAACAATTTGTGCAATCGTTGAAAAACACACTTTTGCATGTCAAAATAATTTTCAAATTGACTAATTTTATGATGAAATTGTGAATTAATTAGGATAATGGTGAGTAAGGGTTAAATATATGGAGGATTAGGGAGATTTTCGAGAAATTTTTAAAATTTGATCAAATTGGATGATGAATTCGGTAAGGAATTAGGGAAAATCAATATTATTTAGAAAGAAAACTCCAAGAAAAATCTACGAAATCAAAAATCACTCAATTGAGATTAGTATTCAGAGAAATGAAGGAGCCAAATAAGGGGAAAGAAATTGATCGCAAAGAGAGAGAAAATAGTAATTGCGTAAAATTGAACTAATTCGTTGATTGAAATCAAAATCTAATGGTATAAGACAAAATATTAGGAAGAAAACACATAATCTAACCCAAAATCGTCCATGAAATAATCCAATTAATCGTCAAATCAAGGCATTTCATTCTGTGTTTCGAAAAACAAAAATTCAAAGTTCAAGGGGCAGATTCTTCCTTCTCCTTGAATGAAATCCTTGGATGAGTCTAGAAGAGGAAGAAAAAAAGAGATTCAAGAATTGTGCTATCTTAAAGGTTCAATCAATCATAAATCCTTGAATGCTTAACACCATCAAAGAAGGGGGGGTACAAATAGAGTATGAATTGAGTGTAGCCATCTAATCATCTTCTCTTGTGATGTAGGATATTTCTAAAATTGATAATATTCCTAAAAATTAGGGAGGACCTATGAATGATATCATAAGGGAATATTAATTTATATGAATGATAAGTTAATGTATGATAAATTTCAAATGTAGTAGGATAGTGAAATGGAGAGAATGATGAGTATTACTTAATGAGTAAGAATACTTATTTTGATATATCTATAATGGAAGGGGATTTAGAATTGATAGATAATGTAATATAGGTCATATAAGGTAGAGAATGTGGAGTAGATAAGATAAGATGGAAACAATGTTGATGGACTATGATGAGATGCGGAGAATAGGAGGAAAATACATATAATATTTAATTATTATACTGTTAAGATAGTCGAGAGGTGAGAGAAAGTGACTGAGATGGAGATATGACGGAAGGAGGTAATGCTTTTATATTGTAGGAATAGGGAGAGTGGCGATAGAAGAGAGTGGTTCAGAGATGGGTGAGAGAGCGGTGGAAGGTAGTAAGGTGACGTGGAAGAATAGAGAGAAAGCAGAGAAGTTAATACTGGACTTATAGATTTCGTAGAACGAACTATCATTACCAGTAGGGAGAGAGGCCTGATTACCTGATCGCAGCGGGGAAGTGACGCTCCTGGATACACCTAATGATAGGAGATACCCTCGATGACTCTCTGACCGATAGTTTGTGAAAGGGACAGAACGGGAGGGAGAAAAGAGGGGGAAAGATAGAGCTCGGAAGCGAAATGGAGGCGGGAGGATGAAGATGGAGATACGGAGGAGCACGAAGAACACACAGGGATAAAAGGAACCAAGAAACTGAAAGTTTATCATAAAACAACTTATTGTTCTCGTCGTACATTCTCTCTTTTATAGAGTAGGGTAAAGTGGGTTGACGGAGAGAGGATGCATCGCTTTCATTTCCGTCGGTTTCTGTAATAACCGCTTGACGATAACTCTTGTTCTTGGTCTGGACTGGCGTTGACGTTGACGATGTCGTAGGGTGGTGATCGTCAATTGATATTTTCGATTTATGATGAATGTGACGGTTTGATCAGGGCGGTGTGTACGTGGCATCGGATCGGTCAGAGGTTCTTTGTAGTTTCCCAATTATCAGTGCGCTCCGTTACTGTAGACATAAGATATATATAAGGGGTTTTATCACTAGCTACCCCAAACTTTCCCCCGACTCCAAGATCTACCCCAGCCTCTTAAAACCCCGAGATCTACCCCAAACTTTCAAAAAGTTAGTGAGATCTACCCCAGCTGCTGACATGGCAAAATCGGACTCCACTGTGCATCGACGTGGAGTCCACGGCGGAGGCTGATGGGGACGGAAGCCACCTGGCCGCCACGTGTCAGCCGAGGGAAAAAAATTAAACTCTTCACGGGGGAGAAGAGAGAGCGGCGGAGGGGCTCAGCTCTTCGCGGAGAACCTCCAGTTGCCGCTGCAGCGCTGCTTCTGGCGTGGGCAGATAGCCGGCTGCGGGTTCGGCGTCGCCCAGATAGCTTGGAGGAGGGAGGAGGGAGAGAGAGGGAGGGAGGTGGGAGAGAGAGGGAGGGCGAGAGAGAGAGAGAGAGAGACAGAGAGAGACAGAGAGAGAGAGGGTGAGAGAGAGGGAGGGAGGGCAGGGGAGAGAGAGAGGAGGGAAGGGCGGGAGAGAGAGAGAGGAGGGGAGGGCGGGTGGGAGAGAGAGCGAGGGAGTGCGGGAGATAGGGAGGGCGGGAGAGAGAGAGCGAGGGAGAGGGGGAGAGAGGGAGGGAGGGAGGGAGAGAGACGAGAGGGAGGGAGGGAGAGAGAGAGAGGGAGGAAGAGATAGTGAGAGAGGGAGGAAGAGAGTGAGAGATGGAAGAGAGGGAGAGAGAGGGAGAGAGAGGGAAGGCGGGAGAGAGAGAGAGAGTAGTCCGCGGCGGCGAGAGAGAGAGGGAGGGAGGCGGGAGAGAGAGGGAGGGAGGCTCCATCCCTCACTCTCTTCCTCCCTCTCTCACTATCTCTTCCTCATCGCCCTGGCCTACTTTTCCATCCCTCTCGAGCTCTTCTACTTCGCCACCTGCGCCGCCATCTTCCCCTTCCGTTGGATCTTCGTCCAGTTCGGCGCCTTCATCATTATCTGTGGCCTCACCCACTTAGCCACCGTCTTCACCTATTCTCCCCACTCCTTCTTCCTCCTCCTCGTACTCACTGTACTCTCCGTCGCGAGGAGAGAGGAGAGGGAAGAGCTGTAACTTCTTTCTCTCCCATAACCTCTCTCTCTCCCCCGACACCTTCTCTCCCTCTCTCCAAGTTCTCTCTCTCTCTTCTCCCTCTCTCGCGATGCCCCTCTCTTCCCCATCCCCATCTTCCTTCCTCCTCTCCTGCATGTGGGCATATGCGCGCTTAACGGGAAGGAGGAGGAAAATTTCTCCTCCCTCTCTCCCGCGCTCTTCCCTCTCCTCTCTCCTCGCGTCTCCTTGCGACGGAAATTGCTTCCGTTGCGAGAAGAGGCGGGAGGAGGAAAGTCTTCCTCTCTCCCGCTCTCTCCACTTCTCTCTTCCTCTCGTCTGATCTCTCTCCCACGTTCCCTCTCGCGACGGGAATTCCCGCCGTCCCTTCCTCTCTCTCTCTCTCCCGCCCTCCCTCCCTCTCTCTCTCGCCCTCCCTCCCTCTCTCTCTCGCCCTCCCTCCCTCTCTCTCTCTCCCTTCCTCTCTCCCTCTCTCCCCCTCTCCCTTCCTCTCTCTCTCCGGCTCTCCCTCCCTCCCTCTCTCCCCCTCTCCCTCCTCTCTTTCTCCCGCCCTCCCTTGCTCTCTCTCTCTCCCCGCCCTCCCTATCTCCTGCACTCCCTCGCTCTCTCTCTCTCCCGCCCTCCCTATCTCCTGCACTCCCTCGCTCTCTCTCCCACCCGCCCTCCCTCCTCTCTCTCTCTCCCTGCCCTCCCTCCCTCCCTCCCTCCCTCCCTCCCTCCCTCCCTCTCTCCCTCCCTCCCTCCCTCCCTCTCTCTCTCGCCCTCCCTCTCTCTCTCTCTCTCGCCCTCCCTCTCTCTCTCTCTCTCGCCCTCCCTCTCTCTCCCGCCTCCCTCCCTCCAGCTATCTGGGCGACGCCGAACCCGCCGCCGGCTATCTGCCCACGCCAGAAGCAGCGTCACGGCGGCAATTGGAGGTTCTCCGCGAAGAGTTGAGCCCCTCCGCCGCTCTCTCTTCTCCCCCGCGAAGAGTTTAATTGTTTTCCCTCGGCTAACACGTGGCGGTCAGGTGGCTTCCGTCCCCGTCAGCCTCCGTCGTGGACTCCACGTCGATGCGCAGTGGAGTCCGATTTTAGCATGTCAGCAGCTGGGGTAGATCTCACTAATTTTTTGAAATTTTGGGGTAGATCTCGGGGTTTTAAAAGGTTGGGGTAGATCTTGGAGTCGGGGGAAAGGTTGGGGTAGCTGGTGATAAAACCCCTATATATAAAGGACGCTTCGCAAATTTATGGTTGACGCGTTGACTGGACATCATATCTTGAAATCTTTGGCGTGATCGACAGAGGACGTGGAGATCTTCTTAATCGTGATAGTATCCGTTGACGAATCTCGATGTCACGGGGAGCTCTTCGGTATCACTATTGTGGTGCCGGTACGTTGTACTGGCGATCAGATTGCTTTGGAATTGCTTTTTATCCCTTTTGCCTTCTCACGATCCTCGACGGAAACTTAAGGAGAAGTCGGAAATGATCGGTGATGGCGTCGTATGGTGCAGACGTGGACTTTGATAAGTCAGAGGTGTTTCGTCGTTCTCTTATTGGGTGGGCATCCAGTTGACGGTAGCTGAAGAAGGGAATCGATGCTTCTTTAAAAGTCCTTCAGTTGAGGCGACGATAGGCCGATAGCAGTTGATAACACTGGCGCTTCTTCGGGATGTCGGGGAAGAAGTCGTTTGTTGTTGTTGATGACGATCGTGAAATGTAGAATCTCTCTGGTTTCAAAACGTTGTTGGCAGTTGTGCAGATATACTTTGTGACGATGCTAGAAGGTTGATCAGTCACAATCAATCTGATGGAATAATCCATAGTGGGGCTGTGGAGAAGCTACTCTCGTGGGTAAGGTGTGTAAGTGTTGGAAGTTCCCTTCAAGCTTCTTCGTAGCTGGTGGTAAATACGTCTACTGCTCGTCTGATGGCAAGGCAGATGTTCATCTTCTTCTTCACTGTGAAGAGACATCTCAAGGACGGAGGGTGAGATCGATTCTTATGATTATTATCTGTAGCGATGGCCCATTGTATATTCTGATATGGGTTAAGCTTCCGTGGCAATCTCCTTTCAACTCTTCAGAGGATCTCTGTGGTTAAAGGGAGGGTCTTTGTAACTGTCTTCCTTCTTGTTGTTATCCTCATAAAGTCTTTGTTTGAGGTAGTATCTTAAGACCAATCTTTCATAAGCAGTAGTATAGAGATCTCTTCTAGAATTCTATCTAAGGGGGTGGTTTTTCAAAGAAAGAAGGAATATATCACAATGGTGTTCCTATTGATGTTTCTTGAGATCATTATTCATAATTATATAAGGTACCTATGATATAGTGGATAGGTTTGGAAAATAGGGAACCTATATCAAGGTAGAAGGTAGTTGACTTGGTCCACTCAAGGAATTCTAGGTTTCTAAAGATAAGGATTAAATGATTTGACCAAGTCAATCTTTAGATCAACATAAAATAGAAAAAGGAGGGAAAATAAATCCCTTAAGATATACACTCTCTTTAATTATTTAGAGAGGTCTTCTTCATCCATTTAATAAATAGATAAATTTTTAAATTGGTAGATAATGAGAAGGAGGAGGAAGATAAGTTCACTTAGAACCCTTGTGTTCATGTTTCAAAATAATTCTCCATCATCTTGTTTAATCAACGGCTATGATTAAACTTCATGAGACGAATCACCATCATTAAGTCGTGTTCGTCGAATTTTTTATCAAGCATCAAGATCATGTCACATCATCGTATGTCTACAAATTGTTGTGAAATGTTCATCACTTGATCTTCAATGGAGGCCCATGATTCTACCATACGTCGATCATACAAACCCAACACGTGTATTCAATTTGGACCATGATAACTCCCAGATGAATATCCAAGATTGATCAACACTTTACAAAGACAAATCATCATCCAATTAGAACACGTGCCCTACTTCAGTCAAATTGAAGGGCTCAAATTAAATGTCCTTTCTTCAAACCGATTGGATGCTCCAGAGTGCACTGCACCATCTACATAAACTAAAAAAAAGATAGTCATGTATCAAAAAAACGAAGGTAACCATCACAAATACACAAGTGGTTTATATACATAACTTTTGCTCGTAAAAAGGGTGCTTAATACTAATTATGCACGCCAAGCATGCATTACACGTGCGCCATGTGGCACTCACATAGCCCCCTGATAACATGCATTTATAACCTGAATTCTTACCCTAATTAACTCATATTCATGCTTATTTTATGTGAATATGATGCATGTTATCATACTTTTTAGGAATTTTCTCCATTGGCAACGCGGTTTCAATTCGGCCGTTATACGTGGACGTCCAAGATTCGTTGAAAGCGAATTTGATGACGTGGCCACCTGCATTTAACTAATTAAGTTATTTTTTTAGACAGGTGGCGGTGCGTCGCATCAACACGGTTGGATCGCCATCGGACGGACGAGGAAAGTGGATCGCGATCGCGCGATCGTGACCCTCCAGTTACCTGAAGCTCGATCGGACGGCGTGGAGGGGTTGTGGAAGAACTCCACGATCGCAATCCGATCGAACCGCGATCGCGACGCGATCGAGCCGCGATCGGGGAGTTTACATGGTGGAGAGCTGGCCAATCAAACGGGCGTCGATCGACGAACGACCAGGACCACGATCATGGCCCGATCGTGGCGCAATCGCGGCCCGATCGTGGCCCAATCGTGGCGCAATCGCGGCCCGATCGTGGCGCAATCGCGGCCCGATCATGGCCCGATCGTGGCGCAATCGCGGCCCGATCATGGCCCGATCGTGGCGCAATCGCGGCCCGATCGTGGCCTGATCGTGGCCCAATCGCGGCTAAAATGCATGATATTCGGAGGAAAAATTGGAGCTGATTGGTTGCGGAATTGAAGCCACGATCCTCGCCAAGTGGAACCGCTCCCATCACCCGTGCAAAGCGCCTCCACGACCGCTCCAATGACCCACGATTCCAAGCCTAATTTTCTCTTTAAAACCATGTATTCTCCCTTCTTTTGTTCTGAACTTTTGATCGATTCGTGAAGGAATTAAGCGAATTTCGAGGAAGATCTTTAGTTCATCGTGATCCCCCTACGTTTGGACTCAATTCCCAAGGGATTGATGCGGGATTGATCACGAATTCCTCCTTGATTTCATCGAATTTTCCCCTTGAATTCCGAAATTCCGTGAGAAAGGATCCAAGCAAATTCACTCCAATTCACGCAAATTGGAGCCTAATTCTCGCGGCAATCGGGTTAGTAGTGAGATTCGATCAATTATCAAGAGGTAATTTGAGTTTTTATTAGATTTAGCAGTTTAATTTTGCAAATTAGTTCATAGTGTTCTTCATTTTCCCCAATTTTAAGTCTGAAAAGTTGCTGATTTTGAAAATAAGATATCTCTCTTATTATAATTCCAAATCACTTGATTTTAGTTTCATTGAATTACTCTTTTCATCAGCTTTCCGTGGATAGTAAATTCATCAAATTCCGAGTTCATTTGACCCTCCAATTTAACGTTTGACTAAGGACTGTTCATCTTTCATCAGAAGTCAAACGTTGACTTTCGGGGTCAATAACATTTGATTGATAAATTAGAATTTGATAATTTTAGTCTTGTTGGATTCCTCTGGTTCTTAGATTTCCATTGACATATAAATTGTAAGATTTGGATTTCATTTGAGCATTCAATTTGAAGATTTCCTCTGAGGTGTTAATTTCGGGGATTTTCTGATCATTGATTTATAATAATTCATAATAAATCCATTTCTTATCCAAAAATTACGAAACATATATCAATAAATTCCATTTTATCTCTAGTTTCCAAATATCTACTTTTCGTAATCTTTTGACTCTGTTTGATTCTCTGACTTTGCAGAACACCTACTGTTGGTCAAAGTCAACGCTTTGACTTTGACTTTTGATTTTTCTCTGTCAAATCCGATATTTCAATTCTTAAAACTCTTTATTTATCTTATTTATATCATTCCCATATCTTACATCTTATTTTCTCTCATTTAAAACTCCTTTTAAACCTAAGTTTGACCAAGTCAACTCTGCAATTAAAGTCAACTCTGCAATTAAAGACAACCCTTCTCTCTGTGGATCGACCCGATGCTTACCAAGTACTTGATTATTATATCTTGTCTTTGTGAGTTTGGTTTTATAAATTTTGTTTGACCATCGTCTTTGTGTTTTAACGACGCATGAAAACGACACGTCACCCCCCCCCCATGTTATTCGCCACGCCAATGCGTGCATAAAAAACTATTTTTTAACGTTTTAAATTAAAATAAAGTCAAAAAATATCCTAAGAAATTCACAAAAATTCTACAAAATTTTCTAATTTTTTTTAGAATTCGTAACTTTCAAAATAAAACTCTTTTTTATACAAATTTTTATGAGAAATTAAAAATCTGTTATTTCATAAATTGAAATTTAAGAAATAACAAGAGAATAAAATTTTAACTAAAAAATACACTCATTTTCTTTGGAAAATAAACTAGAAAAATAAATGAGTATGAGTAAAAATATTTTCTCTTATTATGTGTAGTTAAAAATTAATTATAATATCAAATAAAAATGATAAAAATTTATCATAAAATGTCAACCTTTTAATTATGCATGATTTATTTCCAAAACTGATGTATTTCGAGATTATAGTTTAATTTGTATAGAATGATAAATATGCACTCAAATTATGATAACACGCTTAAAAATGAAATGGTTATGCCTTAATTTTCTTTAACAATTATGTAAGTACAAATATAAGTTGCATGCCATCAAGAGCCACCAAATTACATCACATGTCATATTGTGATTCATCAAAGAGAGGAGAGAGAGCCAGGAATAGTGACAGTCATTGAATTTTCTTTATCAAGGTTGTAACACTCTAAATTGTGTCCCATGGAAATGTGTGATTATCAATGATGAAGAGAGTATATCGGGATCAATTTAGGCCATCCATTGTGTGGGCCGCAATCCAACACTCCAGATGTGCCCTCGCATCATGCTCGTTTACCATGATTAAATGATCATGGGGACCCCTTCCACAAGATCAACGGTTCCGTTGATGCCACAAGGCCCTGCAAAAAGAATAGATTATTTCTACTTGGAATTTTTTTAAAAATATTTTTATTTAAAATATTGGTCCGTTAAGGGCTATTGAGGATTTTTAACAAGTTTAAGAACAATTACTCCCCCCTAACTACACCACAAAGGCATTGTCTTTGCACCATGCGTCACTGTCTTGTCACACCAAGTGTGCATGCTTCCACATTAAAAATCCAGATTAATAAATAAAGATTAAAAATTGATTAAAGAATCCAGGAAATTTGAAAAAAATTGGAGAAATTTCTAGAAAAGTCCCTAAACTTAAAATAATTATATATTTTTCATAGAAAACTCTTTTTGAATACCATTTTTTGCCATTTAGATCCTCATTGTGTGCTATTTATCAATATCTTTTGAAATTAAAATTGAAATGAGATAAAAACGATAAATTGGCATAAAATCGCTTTGTTTGCTTCTTGTTTTCGTCTTTATCGTCCTTTATTCACAACTTAAAATCATGAAACTTGAACTAGTATGATTAATTCATACTTATTTGATTTTAGAAGAGGTCAAATATCAATTATGAATAAACTTAACCATGATTTAGTACAAATTCAGCTTATGAGCAAAATGAAATGATGAATGCAAAAATTTCATCATAACATGAAAAGATGCATATTAAGAACGCAAATAGTGCCTAAAAATCATTCAAGAATGATTAATTATGTATGCAAATTTATATTTGATGGATTCAAAGTGAACAAATCTGTTCCAATCATCACACAACACTACGCTTGTCTTGTTGTATGAACATTAGTGGCTCTAATTTGTTAAATAAATGGGACCTTGTACAAGTAGGCAAAACATAGGGTTTCTTTCCATCATCTCTCTATTCTCTCTTTTGTTCTCATTCTTTTCTCATTTTCTCTCCTAGCTACACCAATCATTTTAAACTTTGTAATGGTCAAAGTTGAGGGCAAAGGCAGAGGTGAAGATGGCAAGGGAGATGGTGGCGTGCTTGAAGCTTGGCGTTCTTGAAGAGTTACCATGGTTCGACTATTAGGACCCTAATCCGGGACCCACATGGCACATGAGAGAACTCACGACTAGAGGTGTGCAGTGGGAAGTGGAAACCTTACTTACGCTAGAAGAAGATGGAACTTTTTCTTGAACTTTAATGGATGTTTTCAAGAGAGAATTGTCGGTGTCCTATAGGTACTCAGAGGATTCTTCTCAAGATTTGGTTTCAATCTAGAGAAAAATGACTCCTCAAAGTTCAATCATGAAAAACATGTAGAGCCTTAAAAAGAGTTGCCTTGTCTTCTATAGAAGATTACAAATTAATCATTATTTCCACGGAAATCAAATTGAAAGCAAAGAGAAAAAAGGTAGTGATACTTATATTGACCATTAGAGTGCAATACATCTTGAAAATGATTTAATTTGTCATGGTAACATGAAGAACATATAGTTGAGATATATACATCTAGATCATGATAGAAGATCATTTCTAGGAGTGAAGAAGATACTTTGGAGATGAAATCCCGCAAACATGGTTACCAAAGTTGTCACCATCCAATTTATGATCGTCTCTTTATTATCTCAAACTTGTCCACTTTAACCCACTTTCAAGGCTGCCTTTGTCATGCTACACTCAATGTTCGATTGATTTGATTAATTTCAAATAAATATAATTAATTCATCAAGATACTCTTGCATCAATAGAACAGAGAGATGAGATCAAGAGATGAACTAAGAGAGATACAGAGAGGGATGAGAAATAACACAGGGGGAGCACAAGATATGGGAAATAGTGAGAATGACGAAAGTGGGTGAGAGATGAGATCAAGCGAGGAGTGGGGAGAGAGAGATGATTGCAGAGCCTTGTTGTCGCCAAAAGCATGATCTTACATACACGTGTTACTCTGTAATCGTCGCCACTTCTGAGCCGCCACTTTACCGTTGAAATCACCCCCAGAAGAAGAGAGAGAGAGCATTGGATGCAGGATTTTCAGAGAGAGAAAGAGATATGGAAGGAAAGTGACAAAATGCAGATGATAGTGGGCATGGAGAAGAATCCAGAGCATAATTACGCCAAGGAAGTTAAAGATTTGTATATGTTTCTAGGCACTGAACCTCCAATCTCGCTTGATGATTCGTTTTATCTTAAGAATGTTGGAAACCAGTTCCTTGAATCCATAATTGGGGTCAAATAAAGTCAACCCAAGAATTTCAGTTTACATATTTTCTTATGGAATTTTAGGATTTTAAGTAATATTCCTCTGTTCATCTTCTTTTGAAGATTGTAAAAGGGTCTTCAAATAGGGTTTCTAGAAGCACTGTTACATTATATCATGGTAATTTTCTATGTGAAAAATAGCTTTATTATTGGCAAGTTGATGTTATTTTTATTAATTCACTATTTGGAGAAAATGGTTGCTTGAAAAAGGGAAAAAGAAACAAATCTTGAGAGATAGCTGATGAACTAAAACTCGGTTTGATTATATCGTTGTTGTGTGTTCTAATTCATGCAATACATTTATAATTCCTCACTTAGGACAGTACTAAGCAAGGGTCGATCCTCAGGGAATCTAGGTAATGAGGGTTGAGACGAAAGTAGAAGAAGGGATGAATTCCTATAGTGGAGGATATTAGAAGTTAGAAGGTGAATTATATAGAGGTAATGGATGTAATTGGTGAGATTATATTTCTGTAGTTCTAATTAGAGGAAAAGAGATTAGAATTGGAAGGGTAGAGATTGATTGAAGGTGGAGAAAAGAGAAATGAAGGGGAGATAAGAGAGGTGAAATCATATAGAGATAGATGATATGGTTTAGGTATGATTTGTGAAGCAAATGCAATAACCTACAATTAAAATAGAAGAAAAAATCCTACATTATCCATGGAAAAGGCTTACAAGAGAATCCCTCCTCAGAATCTTCCCACAAACCCCGTGTTGATGCCAATCCTAGGCCGGGTGGTGCTTGATTTGCTACGACGTTGATATCCTCTTGTTCTCCTTCTCCAGAACAAACTCGAGCATCCGATGATGCCTAGCTTGGGCCTAAGCTTCTCCCCCTTTCTTGCTGGTGACCTGGTGTCAAGAGAGAGCCAAAAGACAAGAAAATTCGGAGTGGAGGAGGAGAACTTTTAGGAGTTAGGGTTTCCTCTCAATAAGACGGTTGAGATTGATTTTCGAGAACTGTAAGAGTCCAATGGAAATCTTGACTGTGCAGATGGGAAGAGCACGGTGAGATTAGCCTCTCTTCAAAATTTCATCCGGATCGGACGGCTAGATCGTGAGATATCAACATTTCTCTTCCGAGCATTCCTAGCCGTCGATCGGGTGTCCTCCAGCGTCAGCGGTCCTCCGTCATCAGCTTATGAGATTGCGCCACGTCATCCTCACGTCGGCCGTCGAATTTCCGCCACGTCACCTGCAAGGTAATCAACCGTTAAATAAAGCCAAACAAGGTAAATGAGAGGAATCTGCGTCGATTCACTTTCGCCGCAGATTCATCCTTTAGCGCAAATAAGAGAGCGCCACGTCGCTCTCTTATTCTCGCTTCGTGGTCAACAATGATGGCGCGCCTCGCAGGTAAGAAAAATTTACTAATATTTTAATCAAGAAAACCGTTAAAAGAAAAACGACAAAACAACTACATAAATAAAACGACAAAATGCACGCCACGTCACCTGCAGGTTGGGAAGTTAAAACGGCGGAGCGGCGATTCGACAAAACGACAAAAGAGAGAAGTGTTAAACAACGAAATAAAGACGCGCTAAATGACGAAAGAAGAGTGAGACAAACAACAAAGGATGAAACGCAGAGAACGACGGAATAAGATAACATAAAACGACAAAAGAAAATGACGAGTCTTTGCGGCGACTATTCCACACTCAGTCAACTCATGCGGCGAGGGCTCCACGTCATCTGCGTGGTGAGTAAACGACAAAAAACTACGGTAATAGTAATAAAATAATAATAAAAGAGTAACTAAAACCGTTGCTTCCAGATTGCGACACGAGTCGCTATGTGGAAGCTTCTATCTGACTTACCTTGCAGTTCCGCAAATTGGAGATATGCCCCTCACGCTCATAAATAGGCAAGAAATGATTAGATTAATCAAACATATACCCTAAAATTCATTTAAATCTTTTCAAAAATTCTAAAATATATATATTTTGCTTTCACAATTCATTTCTTTGTTAATTTATAATCTGAGAGAGATATTTAAATATTATAAAATCCAGGAAATAACATAAAAGCATAATGAAGCAAAATTAAGCAATTTAATCATAATAACACATAAATATACTCCTTTTAAGCCAAATGTTCATGAAAATTCAGAGTTAAAGGTCATAGTTTTATGTGTTATCAATAGCAAAAGAAGAAAAGAGGGACTTTAAAACGTAAGACATGATTACTGAATGATATCTTGGCACATGGAAAAGAAGAGAAACAAAAAGATACTTGCCATTTTTAGGCTCAAAGCATTTGTGTTAGTTTTAAGAACCATCACCCATGATAGTTGATCTTGCATTGGATGACGGATCAAAGAATCAATAGCAAAATTGTATCTTTTTCTGAACCTTCTAAACTTATGACAGCATAAAATTTATCATTAAGATCACGGAGACCAACTAATCTACATCTTAGCTTGAATTTGTGGATGGTGACAACTTTGGTAACCATGTTTGCAGGATTTCATATCCAACATATCTTCTTCACTCCTACAAATGATCTTCTATCATGATCTAGAAGTATATATCTCAACTATATGTTTTTCAATATTAGCATGAAAAATTAAATCATTTTCAAGATGTATTGCACTCTAATGGTCAATATAAATATCACTACCTTTATTCTCTTTGCTTTCAATTTAATTTCCATGAAAATTATGATTTATTTGTAATCTTCTATAGAAGACAAGGCTACTATTTTTTGAAGTCTAAATATATTTTTCATGATTGAACTTCGGGGAGTCATTTTTCTCAATATTAAAACCAAATCTTGAGAAGAATCCTCCGACTACCTCTATGACAACGACAATTATCTCTTGAAGACATCCATTGAAGTTAAAGAAAAATTTCCATCTTCTTCTAGGGTAAGTAAGGTTTCCACTTCCCATTGCATTCCTCTAGTTGTGGGTCCTCTCATGTGCAACGTGGGTCCTGGATTAGGGTTCCTAACAGTCGGACCATGGAAACTCTTCAAGAACGCCAAGCTCTATGCTCAAAACCTTGATTCCTACCATTCACCTATCTAAATTAATAGAGAAGACACCTCAAAATCAAACGCCAAAAATGGTAGCTGGATCTCCATCTTAATGCTGCACTTCATTGGTCCTTCCCG
>CM044119.1:6855805-6913579 GCA_024174645.1 Lemna minuta | reverse complement strand
TTTCTAAGCGACCCTGGAATTTACTTTCGTCTCACCTCCTCAGGAAAAGTGATCTCTATTTCTCCCCGTAGGTCTATATTTGTGGAGTAAACGGAGGCCTGAGAGCGTCAAAGCTGTCCACGGGATCGACGAGCCTTCAAGTTTCAAATAACGCTTTCACCGTTGTCCTGGGGACTCGCAGAATCCCAGCAAGGTCTGCAGACACGGCGCAGACTCTGATCAGCTTCAGGCCCCGAATTGAGAGATTCATGGCAGAATAAGAGCGGAAGTTGAATACCCAGCAAGGCCCGAAGACGCGCCGCAGACTTGAGCCCGGAGATGTTCTCCTCTGGTTCATAGATTACAGAGAGGCGCCGAAGGGACTCTGCCGGGAGAGGTTTCCTCCGCTGGCACGCTGACATGAAGCGCCACGTACCCGTCGCTTGGAAAAATATTTAATAGCTTCCGCTTTTATCCTAAATTCCCTCACCGTTTCACCTTAACTGCGTTAGTGCTAGTGTGGCAACAGTCTGCCACGTACCCCTCTAAAGCGAAATTCCTAATGACCCCTAATGCGGTTGATTTATTTACGTTTGTATGTCCTCATTGGCGTTGACCGGGCCGTTTCTGGCTTTTTCGTTGCAGAACGGGCCCAAATAGGCCTGGGAGACGCCGTTTTGAGTAGCAGAAAAAGGGCGGCAAAGGGCTTTAATGGGTTTCGATTTTGGATCCCCAGATCCGCAGATCCGGGGCCCAATTTGGATCCACAGATCCGGGGCCCAATTTGGATCCACAGATCCAGGGCGTAATTGGGGGCATTCGAGATGTTCAAGCAGCGTCTCGATACTCGGATCGATGGTAGAAAGGAGTGAAGGCATTCGGAAGATCCTTCGGCTTCCGATGACGAGCTGACGTGGTTATTCTGGAGCTTCGTTACTGTCGCCACTGGAGTCGCCGCCGCTGACGGAATTCACTGAAGCGCGACTCATCCTCTTCATTATGGGGGCGCTTCCTAAGCTTGCGATGACGGCAAAGGCAGTCTCCTGGACAAATCAAGCTTCATATGGCTAAGCCGAGGCCGAAAGCGCCATCGCCGCCGAAGTCACCACCGGCAACGGCAATTTTCTTCATCTCTTATCATTCTGTTTGTAAATAGCGTTTCGTAATTTTGTTCCAAATGACTTGACATTCTATCCAGATTTCTTTTTCTAGAGATTGTTTCCCATGAAAACGCCTCAAGGTCGCAAATCCGGCGATCGTGACGTCTTTCCATCCGATTGTGCAATTGAAATGGGCTGACGTCAGCTAACCTCAGCATTCAATTTAAAAGAACATAACGTTAGTAGAAAATTCTTACAATATTTTACGAAGCTCCGAAAAATCTGAAATTTTGAACGTAAGTTCCTGGCATCCCTGTGATCGATCCGGAAATTTCTCGCCATTTTCTGAGCTTTAATTCATCGTCAAACGAATTATATTCTTTGAAAAGAAATCGTGGTTTATAAATTTTAAATTTTGATCGAAAAACAGCGACTAGGTTGCATCATTTACTAACCCCCCATTTTCTTTCTAACCATCATTTCTGTTCGAACCCCTAATTTATTTTCCAAGCCTAATTTCTTATATCAACCGAATAGATTTTCTAGTCCTAAAATTTTGAACCCTAGTTTCTTTTCTAACCCTGAACTATTTTTTTTAGCTTCAACTCTTTTCCAACCCTAATTTTCTGTTGAAGCACTAATTTATTCTCCAACCCTAATTTTTCATCTAACCTAAAATTCTTCCGTAACTCTATTTACTTCTGATAGGAGAGAGAGATGCGACCGAGAGCGGAACTAGGAGAGATATAGAGAGGGAGGGCGAGATATGGGGAATAGTGAGAACAAAGAAAGTGGGAGAGAGATGAGATCAAGCGAGGAGTGGGGAGAGAGATGATTGCAGAGCCTCGTTGTCGCCAAAAGCCTGTTCTTACGTACACGTGTTACTCTGTAATCGTCACCCGGTGAAATCACCCCCCGAGGGGGGGGGGGAGAGAGAGAGAGAGAGAGAGCGCGCGCTGAATGGCGGACTTCGGAGATGATAGAAGCGGCGAGAAGACAGCATCGGAGCCCACGCATGAGAAAAGCTACACAACCAGAGCTTGGGAGAAAGGACGGAAGATGGTTAAGACGATGGCGGCAGTAGGATTGGCTATCTCATCCGCGGCTATCCTAGTTCCTCCACTCCTCCTCGCTTCAACTCTGGGCGTCGCTTTTACTGTCCCCTTCGGAGTCTTCCTTGCTGGGTACTCCTGCACGGAGAAATTCATGGCCTCTCTTCTCCCACCTCCCAAGGTTTGTCACTCATGACCCACTGCTATTTTTCTTCTCTATTTTAAACACTTTCAAACTGGTAATTTCGTGATATTTTCTTTGAATTCATGCCAATGGTCATATTATATATTAAATAAATGGGTAATATCTATGTAAAATGAAATTTTTTTCTTCATTGAATATGCTTTAATTATTTTAGTAGATTTGTTTTTTTAATTGCCCATTTTCCCTGTTATATTTCCACGTGACAAGCACTTGCCTTGATATCTTGGATTAAGGGTCAAACTTCATTTCCTAGTTAACACAGGATTTTCATAGAGAGAAAGAGATATGGAAGGAAGTTGATGAAATCCAGATGATAGTGGGCGTGGAGAGGAATCCAGAGCTCAATTATGCCGAGGAAGTCCAAGATTTGTATAGGTTTCTGGGCATTGAACCTACAACCTCACCTGATGATTCTTTCTATCTTAAGAACATTGAAGACCAGATCCATTTCCTTAAATCTATAATTGGGGTGAAATAAAGGCAACCCAAGAATTTCAGTTTACATATTTTCTTATGCAATTTTAGGATTTTATGTTATATTCCTCCGTTCATCTTCTTTTGAAGATTCTAAAAGGGTCTTCAAGTATGGTTTCTAGAAGCATTGTTAAAGTATATCATTGTAATTTTCTATGCGAAAAATTTCTTTTATTATTGGCAAGTTGATGTTATTTTTATTAATTCACTATTTGGAGAAAATTGGTGCTTGAAAAAGGGAAAAAGAAACAAATCTTGAGAGAGAGAGAGAGAGAAGAAAAGAGGGACTTTAAAACGTAAGACATGATTAGTTAATGATATCTTGGCACATGGAAAGAAGAGAAAGATGACGATACTTGCCTTTTTTTTAGGCTCAAAGCATTTGTGTTAGGTTTAAGAACCATCACCCATGATAGTTGATCTAAGAACACACACAAAGATCTTGCATTGGATGACGGATCAAAGAATTAATAGCAAAATTGTATATTTTTCTGAACCTTCTAAACTTATGACAGCAGAAAATTTATCATAAAAGATCATTGAGACCAACTAATCTACATCTTAGCTTGAATTTTGAGGATGGTGACAACTTTGGTAACCATGTTTGCAGGATTTCATCTCCAAAATATCTTCTTCACTCCTACAAATGATCTTCTATCATGATCTAGAAGTATATATCTCAACTAGACATTCTTCAATATTAGCATGAAGAATTAAATCATTTTCGAGATGTATTTCACTCTAATGGTCAATATAATTATCACTACCTTTTTTCTCTTTGCTTTCAATTTCATTTCCATGAATATTATGATTTATTTGTAATCTTCTATAGAAGACAAGGCAACTATTTTTTTAAGTCTAAATATATTTTTCATGATTGAACTTTGGGGAGTCATTTTTCTCAATATTAAAACCAAATCTTGAGAAGAATCCTCCGACTACCTATATGACACCGACAATTCTCTCTTGAAAACATCCACTGAAGTTCAAGAAAAAGTTCCATCTTCTTCTAGGGTAAGTAAGGTTTCCACTTCTCATTGCATTCCTCTAGTCGTGGGTCCTCTTATGTGCAACGTGAGTCCTAGATTCGGGTTTCTAACAGTCGGACTATGGCAACTCTTCAAGAACGCCAAGCTCTAGGCTCAAAACCTTGATTCCTACCATCCTCCAATCTAAATTAATAGAGAAGATGACGAGACGAGACCGCGAAGTCATTGATTTCACACGGTCTCGTGTCAAAAATAATACCAAATTTACCAATTTAAGGATTTAATAACGAATAGAGGGTTATAATGATAAATAAGGGTCAAATCCACAGGGAATTAAGGTATTTTTTAGAGATCTTTTAGCAATTGATCAAATTGGACAATGAATTGAGGTGAGAAATTAAGGAAAATGGTAGATTTAGAAAGATAATACAAAGATGTATCCACGGAATCAAAAATCACTCGATTTGGATTAGTAATCGCGGAGAAATCAAAGAACAAAAGTGGGATGAAATTTTGAAATCGGAAGAACATAAATCGAAATCAACGATGAAATTAAACTAAATTATGATCCTAAACTAAAAATTGATGATACATGAGTATAGATTAGAGGGAAAACTTGTTTTCTAACCCGAAATAACGATCGAATCGATCCAATTGATCGCCGGATCGATAACTATTCATTCCGCGAATTCGAAAGTGAACATCGGTGTTCAAGAGACATATTCTCCTTGATCGATTGACGAAATCTCACTTTTCATCATTCCGTGGACGCGGAATTGAGTCTAGAAGAGATTAAAAGTGAGAGATTCAAGGATAGATGCGTGTAGATAGGTCGATTAAGTGAAATCATACAAGAATATCTTACAAAATCGAAGAACGCCTCATTTTATGGGCGAATTAGGCGTAACTGTCCGATTGATGCATTTAATCCTCATCAACGGTCCGGATCAAATGCATCAAGATGAACCGTTACAAATAGATCATGGCCGTCAGATCGCGGACAGATGCTCCAGATGCAACATGCGTTTTATGCGTTATGAAACGCGAGAAAATGCGTCCGTTGGATCGCGATCTAACGCTTCGGATGCGTTTGATCGCGTGAAATCTGGACCGTTATAATTCTACTTTAAAGATACGTGCGTGATCAACGATCGATGGTCCACGGTCTACACGATCGACGCGCGACGATTCACGCCTGTTTGAATCCGACACCTCACCTTCTGCCACGTCGCCTGCAATTATAAAAGATGTGTGGAACTTCGTCCCACACGGGAAAATTTAAGAAAGAAAATCGAGTTTATAACAAGCGACAGTTTAGAGGGGTAATAATTCCCTTCTGATAAATGGAAGGCTATATGTACTATATAACGCAAAACTATATATATAAATAGAATATGCACATGTGTCCTATGCGCCGCATAGGCGCCACGTGGGCCCACATGGCGCTGCCACGTGGCCCAGAGTGTCACGTCGCATATACGTGGGTCCCGCGCAAAATAAACCCGCTTTTTCATATTTTTTAGAGTTTTTTCAAATAGATATAAATCGAAAATAAATTCAGAAAAATCTAGAAAAATCCCTAAAAATTAGAAAATTCATAACTTTCAAAATACAAGTCCAAATTAATCCATATTTTTTTCATTGGCTCTGAAATTCAATTATCTATCATTATAGAAGCTCAAATTATTTTTATCTCAAAAATACAATTATTTCTTTAAGGTTATAATTTTTATAAAATTAAATGAATGTTTAAAAAAATCATTTCTCTTATTATTTAACTTTAAAAACCACTTATAATCTCAAGTAAAGATAGGTTATAAAATCTTTAATTTTTAATTCGTCATAATTAACCCTAAATTAACTTATTTTGATATTGTAACATAAAATTGCATAAAATGATAGAAATGCACTCAAAGAATGATAACATGCATACAAATGGAATGTTTTATGCCTTAATTTGCATTAATAATCATGTTTTATCATGTCAAGATTGCGTGTTATCAGAAGACACCTCAAAATCAAACACCAAAAATGGTAGCTGGATCTCCATCTTAATGGTGCACTTCATTGGTCCTTCCTAGTGTCAATCGCTAGACTCCATTGACTAGATTATCCCCTCCAACTACCTTCACAGCTTCAAGCACGCCACCATCTCCTTTGCAATCTTCACCTACAATTCCTTTGCCCTCAACTCTGACCATTCAAAAGTTTAAAATGTTTGTGTGATAACACAAGGAGGAGAGGAACACGAGGAAGAGAGAAAAACGGGGAATCGAGACTAGGGTTTTCTTTTTTTTTCCTACTAATGTGACGGGTACATGCAGAAATATATAGGAGAGAGGTAAGGAAGAGAGAGAGAGAAAGTGGGCTTAAAGCCCAATAGGAGGAATAGGAAAAGGGCTTTAACATGCCCCCTCAAGCTGGAGGGTGGAGGTCGAACATGCCCAGCTTGGATCCGATGGTCTCATATGCAGGGCCTTAGTGAAGATGTCTGCCAACTGATGTGCGGAAGCGACGTGTGGGGTACAGATGATACCGTTAACAATGTATTGTCGTATGAAGTGGCAATCGATCTCAATATGCTTCGTCCTCATATGGAACGTCGCATTACTGGCAATAAAGGTAGCAGCCATGTTATCGCAGTACATCGGCATAGGCCCTTTTGGCGGGAAGCCAAGCTCAGTAAGAAGAGAGCGTAGCCACAACATTTCCGTCGTGGTGTCCACTATGGCTCGATACTCGGCTTCGGCTCTAGAGCGGGACACGATAGACTGCTTCTGAGAGCGCCATGTGACCAAGTTGCCGCCAACATAGGTGGCGTATCCACCATGTGACTTCCGATCCTCCTTGTCACCAGCGAACCCCGGAATCGAGTAGGCCTCAATATGTAGATGACCCTGTCGCCGATACAAGAGGCCCTTCCCTGGAGCTCTCTTAAGGTACGCTAGAAGCCGATAGACACCCTCCAGATGGATAGTGCGAGGAGCCTGCATAAACTGACTCAAGACACTAACCGCATAGGAGATGTCCGGGCGGGTCACGGTAAGGAAGATCAACTTCCCCACAAGTCGGCGGTAGAGGCCTGCATCCTCGAGAAGTGCAGTAGCATTGTCCCACCAGTCCACATTCTGCTCCATGGGTGAAGAGGCTGGCTTGCACCCCAGCATCCCTGTCTCCTCCGAGTAGATCAAGCACGTACTTCGCCGACAAATGGACATCTGCCCCGAACGGTAAGCTATCTCAAGTCCAAGAAATTACACGGGGGAGACAAATCTCGTGTCACGAAGTCTTGAGCCGAGATAAGCCTTGGTCGCGAGTCACCTCGGCGTCGTCACTACTAGTGATGATGATGTCATCCACATACACAACCAGGATAACACATCCATGCGGGGTGCGTTTCCGCATGACAGTCGGATCGGATACAGTGGAGACGAAGCCATACGAGAAGAGCAACTGCGAGAACTTGTGGAACCACGCACGCGGGCTTTGCTTCAGCCCATAGATAGCCTTCTTGAGGAGACACACTGCAGAAGACTCCCCCTGAGCAACGTACCCAGGCGGTTGCTCCATGAACACCTTCTCATCGAGGTCACCGTAAAGGAAGGCATTGGACACGTCCAGCTGATGAAGCGGCCAAGACTGATCTAGAGCGATGGAGAAGAGGACACGGATGGAGCTGAGGCGCGCCACAGGCGAGAATGTCTCATGATAGTCAAGACCATAGGCTTGAGAAAAGCCACGGGCCACGAGACGCGCCTTGTAGCGAGCTATGGAGCCATCGAGATTGTACTTGAGGGAGTACAACCACTTACGGGGAGACAACATTGGCATCAAGAGGCCGAGAGCAGCGTCCGAGGTCTCCCGATGGCTGAAGGCCGCATACTCCGCATCCATCGCCCCTTTCCACGCCGGTACTGCAACGCCTCAATATACGACTTGGGAATTGACTCAGTTAGAACGGCAAGGGCAAAGGACTGATAGGAAGGAGAAAGGCGGGCATGAGAGACATAATGGGCGATAGGGTGTGCGTGCACCGCGAGTGCCCTTGCGAAGGGCAATGGGAAGGTCCAGTCGGAGACGGGGAGGCGGTGGGGAAGGGGGTGGTGATGTAGTCGGATCGGTGGATAGCGGCGAGAGGAGGTTCCGACTCGAGAGGATGGATCAAAGCTGGAGGGATGCCGAAGGGGTGACGTCTCGAGCAAGGAAATTGGGACAGTCATAGGGAGATCGGTAACGAGTGGTATCGAATACAGAAGGAAGGAGGGATGGAGAGGAGAGATCCTCACCAGACGGAGTAGATGTAAAGTAGGGAACATCCTCATGGAAGGTCACATCGGCCGAGGTAACATACTGGCGCCGATCAGGGAAGTACACACGGTAGCCCTTCTGAGTCCGAGAGTAACCAACGAACACACCCTTTTGTGCTTGAGGAGCCAGCTTGGAGAGGCCGGGGATGTGATCCTGGACAAAGGCAGTGCAGCCGAACACCCGAGGTGGTAGTGAGAAGATATAGGCAGCATGAGTCAATCGCTGAAGGAGAATAGCACCTCCAAGAGCGGCGGATGGAAGACGGTTCACCAGGTATGTAGCAGTCAGAACAGCGTCGCACCAGAGATACTGAGGTACCCTCATAGCAAGTAGCAGTGTATGTACCATGTCCAGGAGGTGTCGATGTTTCCGCTCTGCCACCCCGTTCTGCTGCGAGGTGTATGGGTAGGTAGTCTGATGAACTATGCCATGAGCCAGACAAATTTCCTCAATCGCCTTTTGAGTAAACTCAAGGGCATTGTCCGTGCGAAGGACTTTGACGATCGTCTCGTATTGGGTAATAATCTCTAGTAGAAAATGCTGAACACGAGAAAGTACTTCCTTCCGACTCTTCAGGATATATGTCCAACTCGCCCGGGTGTAGTTATCAACGAACACCATATGGTACTTTCCTCCTGTAGGCGATGGATGCGGGGCCGGACCCCAAACGTCACAGTGGACTAAGTCAAACGGGCGATGGGTAGGTGGACCAGTGCGCGATGGATACGACGATCTATGGTGCTTCCCTAGTTCACAAGACTCACAATGAAACTCAGATAAGTGTAACCAAGGTAGAGTTTCTTTAAGTTTGAAAAAACTAGGGTGCCCCAATCGACAGTGCCACAAAAAGGAGTCATGAAGGGAACTAGAGGAAGCAGAGAGTGCAAAAAGGGCTTGAAGTCCTGTAGATGGGGAGTCAGCCACTAGCTCGTAGATGCCTCGTCCGTTCTCACGGTCCAGTCCAATCCTCCGGCACGTGTCGAGATCCTGGAAGACGCAGTGATGAGGAAAGAAAAACACACCGCAATGAAGGGCTTTAGTGATCGCACTGATGGACAGCAGATTCGCAGGGAATCCAGGAATGTACGGGACGTTACGCAGAGGAAGGGAAGAGGTAGCACGAGGCGGCGAGAACCAAGAACATGAGCGAGGAACGACCGTCAGCAATACGGGACGTCGAGAATGGAGGTTTCAGGCCGATAAGCAGTGAGGACGAGAGGGAAGCCCGATCATATGGGAAGATGCCCCCGAGTCAATAACCCAAGAAGTAATATGAGGAGTTGAGATAGACGGCGTACACGGAGAAGAGCCCCGTCCTCCCGCATATGACACCAAGCTGCTCGTCAATGCTTGCAAGGCCCGGGCTGATGGTGCCGCAGGTGAACAAAGTGAGGATGCCCGTGATGCTCGAATGTAGGCCAACTCAGGGAGATAGCGCGAGGCTGGCCGTTCCGCGGCCGAGGGAGTAGTGGTCGAGGATGATCCCTCCGCCGGGGGACATAGTCGAGGATGCCTTACCTCTAGAGGCAGCCGGGGGCCCAAGCGAGCTTCCCGAACTCCTTCCAGCATTTCTCCGACGGGTGAGTCGGCTTCCCGCAGTACTTGCAGGGTGGATAGGAGTGTCGGGTCTTCCCGGAAGGTGTGTTCTTCCCAGACGCCCTGGGAGCCCCGCCCGATGCGATGAGTGCTGAAGTCTCAACGGGCTGCGAGGGACTGGGAGGTGGGCCGGGCTGTCCCCGCACTCGAGTGCGGCTGCAAAGATCTCCTCGGTGGGTAATGCAGGGATCCCCCAAGCACCTGTCCTCGGATCATGTCAGCCAACTCGGGGACGTAACCCGCTAAGAAACGCTCCCGCTCGGAGCTCATCGCGATGCACGTCGAAGTATATCAAGATCCAAGACCCAGTGGCTGATAGAGCTCGAGGTTAGTGAAGATGGCATCGACCGATCCATAGTAGCTCTGGAGAGTCCTCGTGCCCTGGCGACATGCAAATAGCTCCTCATAAAGGCGAACCGTCCGGTTGACGTTGCTCTTGTTGGCGTACATCGTCTCCAACTTGAGCCACAGGGCACGGGCAGGACGGGTCATGCTGAGCGGCTCCATGATCTGTGTCGATACGCTGGAGATAAGCCAGGAACATACCGCGGACTCCAGTCGGCTCCACTCCAAGTACTTCGGGTCCGATTCCTTCGGTGATGGATTAGACAGATGATGCTGAAGGCCATGAAACTCCACGAAAGCGCCCCTCCATGGCCCATAATTGGACCCGTCGAACACGTATGCCGGCTTGGCCAGGGCACTCACGATAGAGTGCTTTCCAGATTGCCAGGACAACCCCGTCTGCTGAGAGGCCGGAGTGACATCAGAAGATGACGACACGGTGACCGCAACTGGTGATGACATGGTGATCGGCTCGGCCATGAGGAGATAAGCAACTGTGAAGAAGCAAAGTAGCAGTGAAGCAAGGTAGCAAAGTAGCAGAGGCAACCAGACCGATAATCAACAGCTGGCAGACGGCAGACTGGAGGACAGATGGCAGGAAGACCCTCCCCGGGAAGACAGACAACAGCGTCAGCGATACTCGTCGGGATACTGCCGTCAGCGATATTGTTGTCAGCGTCAGACAACAACGTCAGGGAAGACAGTCGATAGCATCAGGGAAGATCGTCAGGACGGCGTCGTTAGCAGATGGTAGATGGCGGCGTTGACAGGAATGATCGGCGACGGCAGGGAAAATGTATCGGCAACGGCAGGGAAAATGTTTCGACGGCAGGGAAGATTGCCGATGTAGCAGGGTATGGATCGGCAAAGATGTATCGGCGCAGGCAGACGATATTGCGAGAAGATGTTCGGGAAGAGGCCGACAACGCAGACGATATTTATCGTCAGGGAAGATGTATCGGCACGGAAGATATATCGGCAGAAAAAAAAATTTTCGGGAAAATATTCGGCAGGAAAAATATTTCGGAAAATATATCGCCGAAGATAGGCAGCAGGGCGATGGGACGGCGATGTATCGTCTCCAGAGTAAATCGGCAAAGATAGGCGAAGATCGAGAGAAGAAAAGAAAAAAAAACGAAACCCTGACGATCCCCGCAATACTTTGCAAAACCCCGGCGGAGATTTTCAGGGCATGGCGAGCGATACTTCGCAAGGCAAGGCGGCTGCGCAAGACAAGGCGACGCAGGGCACGGCGTCGCAGGGCAGGGGGGCGTCGCGGCAGCCGAGAGTTCCCTAGATCTCTCTCCTAGAGTGCTCTGATACCATGTGATAACACAAGGAGGAGAGGAACACGAGGAAGAGAGAAAAACGGGGAATCGAGACTAGGGTTTTCTTTTTTTTTCCTACTAATGTGACGGGTACATGCAGAAATATATAGGAGAGAGGTAAGGAAGAGAGAGAGAGAGAAAGTGGGCTTAAAGCCCAATAGGAGGAATAGGAAAAGGGCTTTAACAGTTTGGTGTTGCAAGGAGAGAAAATGCGAAAGGAATGAGAACAAAAGAGAGAATAGAGAGATGATGGAAAGAAAACCCATGTTTTGCCTACATGTACAAGGTCCCATTTATTTAACAAATTAGGGCCACTAATGGTCATACAACAAGACAAGCATAGTGTTGTTTGATAATTGAAAGGCTTTGTTCACTTTAAATCCATCAAATATAAATTTGCATGCGTAATTAGTCATTCTTGAATGATTTTTAGGCACTCTTTGCATTATTAATATGCATGTTATCATGTTTTGATAAAATTTTAGCATTCATCGTGTCATTTTGCTCATAAGCTGAATTTGTACTAAATCATGGTTAATTTTATTAATAATTGATATTTGACCTCTTTTGATCTTAAATAAGCATGAATTAATCATATTTGTGCAAGTTTCATGATTGTAAGTTATGAATGAAGGATGATAAAGACAAAAACAAGAAGAAAACAAAGTGATTTAATGAAAATTTATTATTTTTATCTCGTTTCAAATTTAATTTCAAATGATGTTGATAAATAGTACACAATGAGGATCTGAATGGAAAAAAAAATTTATTCAAAGAGTTTTCTATGAAAAATATATGATTATTTTAAGTTTAGGGACTTTGCTAGAAATTTCTCCAAATTTTTTTCAAATTTCTGGGATTTTTTAATGAATTTTTTATTTTTATTTATTGATCTGGATTTTCTGGATATATATTTCAAGATATTTCTAAACCAGAAAAATCATTTTTGATGTGGCATGCTAATGTGGAAAGCATGCAAACTTGGCACGACAAGATAGTGCCATGTGGTGCAAAGATAATGCCTTTGTGATGTAGTTAAGGTGAGTAATTTTTCTTAAACCATTTTTCTAATCCTCAATAGCCCTTAACGGATGAATATTTTAAATAAAAATATTTAAATATTTACCAAGTAGAACTAATATTTTCTTTTCTTAGGACCTTGCGGCATCAACGGACACATTGACCTTGTGGAAGGGGTTCACATGATCCTTTAATCATGGTAAACAAGAGCATGATGCGAGGGCACATCTGAAGTGTTAGATCGTGGACCACATGATAAATGGCCCAAATTGATCCCAATTTCCTCACTTCGTCATTGAGAATCACACATTTTCATGTGACACAATCTAGAGTGTTCCAACCTTGATAAAGAAAATTCAATGGTTGTCACTATTCCTAGCTCTCTCTCTCCTCTCTTTGACAAATCACAAGATGACATGTGATACAATTTGGTGGCTTTTGATGATGTGAAACTTATGCTTGTATTTGAATGATTATTAAAAACAAATTAAGGCATAAATATTTCATTTCTAAGCATGTTATCATACTTTGAGTACATATTCATCATTCTATGCAAATTGAATTATAATATCAAAATATCATTTTTTAGGGATAAATCATACCTAATTAAAAGGTTTAAATTTTACAATAAATTATTCTCATTTTTATTTGAGATTATAATTAAGTTTTAATTGCAAAGAATAAAAGAAAATATTTCTACCCATACTCATTTATTTTTCTTGTTTATTTTCCAAAGAAAATGAGTATATTTTTTAGTTAAAAATTTATTCTCTTGTTATTTCTTAAATTTAAATTTAGAAAATAATAGATTATTTAATTTCTAGTAAAAATTTGGATTAAGGAGTTGTATTTTGAAAGTTATGCTTGTTTATAAATTTTAAGGGAATTTTCTCGAATTTTTCTGAATTTTCTAGGATATATTTTGAGTTTATTTAAATTTAAAACATTAAAAAATAGTTTTTATGCGCGCACTAACGTGGCAGTTCATGTGGGGGGCGAGGGGGGGGGGCGGGAGGGGGTTATGCGCGTGCCGCATGGCGCACGTTTAATGCATGCTTGGAGTGCATAATTAGTATTAAGCATCCTTTTAAGGGCATAAGTTATGCATATAGACCGCTTGTATATTTATGCGCAATAGTTACCATCATTTTTTCAATGTGGGACTATCTTTTCTTTAGTTTATGGAGGTGATGTGATGACTTTGGAGCATTTGATTGGTGTGAAGAAAGGACATTTAACCTGAGTCCTTCACTTTCACTTAAGTAGGGAGTACACTGATAACATGCATTTATAACTTAACTTCTTATCCTAATTAACTCATATTCATTTTTATTTTATGTGAATATGATGCATGTTATCATACTTTTTAGGAATTTTCTCCATTGGTATGTCATTTCACTAAAGTCGACATTTATGCATAAATTAGGGATAATTTCATGCTTAATAGATGATTAATCTTTTGTTAAGTTTAAATTAATAGAATTTAATCTCTTGTATTGAATGATTTTGACTTTAGTGCATGTTTTGAAGGATAATTTCAAGATGAATTTATGATTTATTATATTTATCAAGGAATAAGTGAAGTAATTTTTTAATTCATCTTAAATTCTTCTTTGAAACTATATTTAAAATGATATGATGTTAAAAAGGAAGAAATTTGTGATCCAATGGAGAAAATTTGGGTTAAAAAGGAGTTGTATATTTTAAGTTATGAATTTCTGAAATTTCTGCCCTTTTTCTGATTTTTATTTGAGTTTTAAATTGATTTTTTTATGAATATTTTTTTATTTAAAATCGCGGAAAAGGGAAATCTTACCAGTAGGTGATGACGTGGCGCGCGGGACCGGCTCGCGGGCTGACATGGTGCACGGGAGCGGCTGGCGAGCTGACGTGGCGCGCGGGACCACCGCGCGGATGCGACGTGGCGCTGAGGCCATGTGGCAGAGCCGCGGGTGGCCCAAGCGAGGTGCAAGTGGTGCATAGGACGTGGACACATGGCAGGAGGCCACGTGTGTCCACGCGGTCCACGTGGGCGCCCGTGTGGAGCGCCACGTGGCAGGTGAGGTCGGCATTTGGAGGGCCCATGAGTTAGTGGGCCCTGGTGAGTTGTTTAGGGCGGTAACGCAAATGCGTTACCGCACCCCATGTTTTAAAGACGATGTTTTCTATTTCGTCTTCCGTGTGGGACTATGTTCCCACATGACTCACCTTTTGTAGGTTGACATGGACGCTCCACACACTTTGGATTCCATCAAGATGGCGGAGATCGCGTGGACCCGAGTCCACACGATCATTAATGAGGCACGTGCAGGAATTATCGCGTAAGTGAAGTTGATCAGAGGGCATACCTTATGACACGCAGCATCACGCGAGTCATCTGATCTCCATCAAAGGGGGAGCAACGCGTGAAGCTTTATGGTGCATCAGATCTTCATCAAATCATCGGACGGCTTACTTGTCTTCATCGAACGGCTGGCGTCTTTCGTGAAGAACCACGATAGACGCGCGATCGTGGCCCAATCGCCCCACGATCGTCGTCAATCGTCGCGTCAGAAGCATCCTTGGTGGAAGCTCCACGATCGAAGCTCAATTGCCATGCAATCCAAGCCCGATCGCCATGCAATCAAGGCCCGATCGCCACGCGATCGTGGCATGATCGCCGTGCGATCGTGGATCGATCGTGGCGCGATCATGGCCACGATCAGGGCTAATTCGCCGCATAATCGGGGTCTTGGTGTCGCGGAATTGAAGCCGCGATCTATGCCAAAGGAATCGCTCCCATGACGCCATCATTCCGCGCCCATGACCACATCAAACAACCGTAATTTTTGGGCGAAATTTCCCTTTAAGAAGCGATGTATTCTCCCTTTGAAACTCAACTTTTGATTGATTCATGAAGGGAATTAAGCAAATTTTGAGGAAGATCTCTAGTTCATTGTGATCCCCCCGTGTTTAGACTCAATTGCGACGCAATTGGAGTGGGATTGATCGCGAATTCCTCCTTGATTTCATCAAATTTTCCCCTTGAATTCTGAAAATCCATGAGAAAGGATCCAAGCAAATTCACTTCAATTCATGGAAATTGCAGCTTAATTCTCGCGGCAATCGGGTTAGTAGTGAGATTCGATCGATTATCAAGAGGTAATTTGAGTTTCTATTAGATTTAGAAGTTTAATTTCGCAAATTAGTTCTTAGTGTTCTTCATTTTCCCCAAATTTTTGTCCGAAATTTTGATGATTTGAAAATAAGATATCTCTCTGATTGTAATTCCAAATCACTTGATTTTGGTTTCATTGGATTCCTCTTTTCATCAGCTTTCCGTGGATACATCGAATTCCGAGTTCATTTGACCCTCTAATTTAACGTTTGACCAAGGACTGTTCATCTTACATCAGAAGTCAAACGTTGACTTTCGGGGTCAATTACTTTTAATTTACAAATCAGAATTCAATAATTTTGGTCTTGTTAGATTTCTCTAACAAGATTTGGATCCCTCTTGACTGGTCAATTTGAAGATTTCCTCAGAGGTTTTCATTTTGGGGATTTTCTGATAGTTGATTTTCAATAATTCATAGTAAATCCACTTCTTATAGAAAAATCACGAATTTTGTATCAATAAGTTTCATTTTCTCTATAGTTTCTCTATAGTTTTCGTAATCTTCTGACTTTGTTTGATTCTCCGATTTTACAAAACACTTACTGTTGGTCAAAGTCAATGCTTTGACTTTGACTTTTGACTTTTCTCCGTCAAATCTGAGATTTCAAATCTCAAAATCTCTTATTTAGTATATTTATATCATTTTCACTCATTATATCTTACTTTCTCTTCTTTAAAACCCCTTTTAAACTTAAGTTTGACCAAGTCAACTCTGCAATTAAAGTCAACCCTGCTCTCTATGGATCGACCCGATACTTACACATTACTTGATTTTATATCTTATCATTGTGAGTTCGGTTTTTATAAATTTTGTTTGACTAGCGTTTTTGTGATTTAACGACACACGAAAACGCTTCGTCATACATGACGTGTTCTAATTGGATGACGATTTGTCTTTATAAAGCGTTAATCAATCTTGGCTATTCATATGGGAGTTATAATAGTCCAAATTGAATGCACGTGTTGGGTTTGTACGAGCAATGCATGGCAGGATCTTGGGCGTGAAAAATGCAAGTGACAAAAATTTTATGACGATTCGTAGATATGCGATGACGTGACATGATCTTGAGGCTCCATCAAGAATTCGACATCCATGACTTGACGATGGTGATTCTTCTTGTGAAGTTTTATCACAGCCCTTGATTAAAGAAGAGAAGGTGATTTTGACGGCTACAATCAATTCATACTCTACTTAGTAACCCCCCCTTTTCTTTGACCAAGTTAAGCATTCAAGGATTTTTGATCGATTGAACCTTTAGGATAGATAAATTCTTGAATATCTTGTTTTCTTCCTCTCTAGACTCATTTCTACATTTAGGGAGTGTTTGAAATCAATATTTTGTTCATGCAGAAGGAAGAATTTGTCGCCTGAACCTCAATTTTTTGTTTTTCGAAACACGGAATGAAAAGCCTTCGTCCAGCAATTAATTGGATCATTTCAAATACAATTTGTGGGTTAGATTATGTATTTTCTTCCTAATCTTTTGCCCTATACCATTAGATTTTAATTTCAATCCATATCTTAGTTCAATTTTACGCAATTTCTGTTTTCTCTCTCTTTGGGATCAATTTCTTTCCCCTTATTTGGCTCCTTGATTTGTTTGCAAATACTAATCTAAATTGAGTGATTTTTTATTTTGTGGATTTTTCCTAGAATTTTCTTTCTAAAAAAGATTAATTTTCCCTAATTTCTCACCCAATTCATTGTCCAATTTGATCAAAATTTAAAAATCTCTAAAAAATCTCCCTAATTTTCCAAAGATTTGACCTTTACTCATTGTTATCTGACGAGACGAAACCGCGAGGTCGTCAATTTCAAGCGGTATCGTGTCAAAAATAATTCGAAACTTACCAATTTGATGAAAATATATCAATTTCAAGGGTATAATGGTAAATATGGGTCGAATCCACAGGGAATTTAGGAATATTTCGATGTAATCCTCAAATTTGATCAAATCGGACGAGAAATTGATGGAAGAAATTGGGGAAAATGGTATTTTATGAAAGTAGACTTCAAATCGATTCCACGGAATCAAAAATCGTCAAAATCGGACTTGATTTCGCGGAGAAATCGTGAATTGAAGTGGAGAAGATTTTTAGAATGGCGAAATCGCGATTTTAGAGGAAATTAAACTAAATTCAACTTGAAATCGTAATCTAAACGGAAATTAAACTCTATTGGAGGATAGTTAAGGTAAATCCGCTCCAACTAAACCCAATTAGCGATCGAAACGAGGCGATTAATCGGATTAACCGCTGAAATCGTGAAGAACGCGAACGAGGGCTTCAAGCTGCGAATTCTCCCTTGATTCTCCACCAAATCTCGACTTCTACCCCTCCTTGGACGCGGAAATTGAAGAGGAAGAGGAAGAACACGAGAGAAACAAGCAAGGAAGGTGTCTAGACAGTCAATTTGATTGATCTTTGCTTGGATGTCTTAGAACGACGAAGAACATGTGTTTATATAGGGCGAAAAATCGTAACCGTCCGATCGTTTCGATCGACGGTTACGATGAAACGGTCCACGATGGACCGTTTCGAAAATATCGTGGCCGTCCGATCGCGATGGACGGTCCAGATTTGATCGTCAGAAAGACGTTATAAAACGCCTTTGATTTCGCCCCTTCGATCGCGATCCAACGGCCGAAATTTGATCCACGCGATTTAATCTTAGCCGTTATAACGCCCCGATTTTGTCACGTGCTGATTGATCTCCGGTGCACCCTTCTTCCACGCGATCGACGCGTGCGATGCTGCCACGTCGCGCTTAATCCAACCGTTATAATAACGGTTAATCAGCACGTGCGCTGATCCCCGATCAGTGGTCCCGCGCTCACCCGATCGACGCTCGTCGATCTCCCATCCGCTCGATCCGACGGCCGTCGTAGCGCCACGTCGCCTGGCAAGGTAGTAAGTAAGAAAATTAGTCCCACACGGACTTAATTTTCAGAATCTGTCGGGTATATAATACCCGACCGTAAGTAAGGGTATGACCCTCCCTTATAAGGGGAGGACAAAGAACATTTTATATTTATAAGTATAATACTATATACGATATATATATGCGCCACGTCAGCGCTCTGCGCGGGTCCACGTGGCGCTGCCACGTGGCCTTGCGTGCCACGTCGCATCCACGCGGGCCCCGCGCCCAATTTTTTTATTTTTTATTTATTATTTTATTATTAAAAATTGAAAATAAAATAGAAAATTCGGAAAAATACAAAAAAATCCCTAAAATTTATAAAAATCATATCTTTTAAAATACAACTCCAAATTAATCCAAATTTCTTTCATTTGATCCAAAATTTAATTATCTATTATTCTAAAAGGTCAAATTAATTAAATAATAAGAGTTAAAATTATTATTTCAAAAATACATTCATTTATTAAGATTTTAATCTTTAGAAAATAAAATGAATGTTTATAAAAGTTATTTCTCTTATTATTTTATCTTTAAAAACAATTATAATCTCAAAAGAAAATATGGGTTATCAAATTATGAAACTCTAATTTATAAAAATTAACCCTAAATTAAAGTATTTTGAGATTATAATGACTTTTTAAGAGAATAATAGAAAAATACATATAAATATGATAACATGCATGTAAATGAAATCATTTTAGCTTTAATATGCATGAAAAATCATGTTTTATGATGTAAATATAGCATGTTATCATTATCCTAATTAATTCTTAATTAAATCATAAAATTAGTTAATTTGAAAATTATTTTGTCACGTGGACGTGTGTTTTCAATGTTTGCATAACTTCATTTTGTTTGTGCTTACTCATGTTGACCGCAAGGGAGAGTAGGAGATGCATGGCTCATCATAAGTCAATTGGACTTTTGATCATAATTCATTCCTCTATCTATTTGATTATGCATAGGCCGATCTAATGTTTAGTGATATTGGTCATGATCTTGGTCATGTTCTACTATTCTATGATGTTAACTAGTCTCAACTACCTTTTCAATCAAGACTAGGGCATCTTAAACATAATTATCCTCAAAGTCTCTGCCATTAACCATATCAAGATGACTCTTATATTGAAAACTTGATCCATCAATTTAATACTCAAGGAAGAGTTCTAAACCACTTGTGAGCTCTATCCTTAAGCGTGAATGGAAAAGGTCCCATTTTTAATATCATTTATCCTATCGATTGGATTGTAGGGGATCGGGGACATAATTATCCCTCAATCTAAGAAATCATCAAGATGAGGATGAAATGATCTCTCCATTTTCATGCACTAATTTTATACATAGATTAAAAAAAAAGAAATATTAGGATGAGATTCAAGGTCCACTTGGTACTCAAAAAATATTGATCACAAATATATTCAACAAAAATAATCAGATACATATTCAAGGCCTGGAACTTTCATTTGGATGAGTCATTGGCGGTCTTAAAAATATTTTTCATTTATCACTTGAAAAGATACAGATTTAAGTCCAAGAATTATGTCCCTCAGATTAAATCACAAGTATATTTAGAAAGAAGAGAAGCTTGAGGTCCCCACGCCTATATACCAAGTCCATTCAGCTATATCGTCCAATCTTGGGGGGATTGTCTTCAGTCTCGGGCAGTAGGAGATTTTGAGGTTTTGGAGGCGCGGCATGGCTCCATCTTCAACAGTCATTTTCTCCAGATTGGTGAGGTCATACAGTCGTAGTTTTTGGAGGTGTGGCATGGCTCCATCTTCCACAATAATTCTCCTTGGAGCCGTGTTGCTGTATAGCTTTAGTTTCTGCAGCTGCTTGAACTCGTCTCCGCGAAATTTCATCTCTTCCGCCCCTCTGTACACTCTTCCCCACAAAGAGAGAAATCTCAATTCAGAGAGCCGGGCAAGAGAAGGCAAAGGATCCTGGGGGAGATGAGATCCATAGAGCTCAAGATAGGTCAGACTCGCAGGCCATTGGTAGTAGAGCTCAGGGCAGTAGAAACCTCTAGACGACAATAGACTATCCTCAGGAATTGTGGCATTTACTGGCCCAATTAGGACTAATGTGCGGAGTAGATGGAGGCCTGAGAGTGTCACAGCGGTCCACGGGATCGACGAGCCATAAAGGGACAAAATCTTGAGGCGGGAGAACTGGCGCAAATTCAAAAACAGCACCTTGTGATGAGAGGCATCGATTCCCCGCAGGTCCAGAATTTTGATATCCTTCACCTTGGGCAAGGTGTCATCCATCCAGTTGCCGGCACGTGCCCAACGCAGAACCTGAAGAGATCTCCAGCGGCATTGGACCCTATTTGGAGCCAATGCTAGCTGTGGAAAAACCACTTGCCGAAGAGTTTCTATCTCCCACACAGCGCCTGTCATTTCCTCGATGTTCGTGTCTCCGACGGCGAGAACCTGCAAGCGAGATAGGTTTTTTATTGTCCCGGGGAGCGACTCTATCCGTGTGCCTTCCAAGCCTAGGTAGCGGAGATTGACGAGGCCTCCGATCTCCTTGGGCAGCACCTTGAGTTTACCAGCCCCTTGCAGGTCGATCACTCTGATCAGCCTCGGCCACCCAACAGAGAGATTCATAACAAAATCAGATCCGAATCTGTATTTAAAGTTGAAGCCCAGCAAGGCCCGGAGACGCGGCGCAGACTTGAGCCGGGAGATGGTCTCCTCTGGTTCAGTAATTACAGAGATGCGCCGAAGGGACTCTGCCGGGAGAGGACTCCTCCCCCGGCACACTGACATGAAGTCGATTTCTTTCGCCTCTGAAATGCATAGCTCACGGAGGAGATCGTGTACCCTGCAGAGAATGATGCCGTCGAAGTGCTCTCGACGGACGACTTGGACCAAGGATCGTTTTATGAGCTTTTCCAGCTGGATTTCTGCCGTCTCTTCCAGCGTCAGCCCATCTCCTCTCTCCGTTATGAAGCCCTCTGCGATCCACTGCCCGATCAGCCGCTCAGACTCGATCAGGTAGTCCTCGGGGAAGGCGCTGAGGTAGAGGAAGCACCATTTTAGATCGTACGGCAGGTCTGCGTAGCTCAGGGCCAGGATTCTCATGACGACCGTTCCTTCTTCGTCGTTATCTCGCCAGACATGGGACACCCTCTCCCACTCCTCTGTGGACCGTCCCTTCTGCGACAATAAACTTCCCATGACGACCAACGCAAGCGGCAATCCCCCACACCTTTCAGCCATCTGCTCTCCCAACTCCTTGAGCCTCCCCTCGCACTCTCTCCTGTCCTCCTCTCTGGGGATCGCCTTGCTAATGAAGAGCTCCCAGCTTTCCTCCTTGTCGAGGAATCGGAGCTCGTAGGCTTGACCTGGATCTGCCGCCCGGGCGACAGTACGACTGCGCGTGGTGATGACCACCTTGCTTCCATTATTTTCGTCTGGCAGACAATTCCCAAACATCCGCCAGACGGCGACGTCCCACACGTCGTCCATGACGATTAGGTATTTCTTTCCCAGGAGCGAGTTTCGCAGGCGCATCTCCAGCATGTCCATCGTCTCGTTTTCCTGGCTTTCCCCCGTGGAGATTTTGCGAAGCAAATCCTTGAGAAGTTTGTCAATCTTCCAATCCTGGGAAACACCAATCCAGAATCTGTTGCGAAAGCGAATTTTGATCTGGGGATCGTTGAACACCTTCTGGGCCAGGGTAGTCTTCCCCAGGCCTCCCGTCCCGAAGATCGAGACCACCGACAGCCCTTCCCTCTTCGCGTCGAGGAGCTCCAGAATAGCTTTCTTGTCAGCATCCCTGAGGACGACATGGGAGGAGTTCGAGGCTTCAACAGAGCGGGCCATCCACGGCGCAATTGTCGGGTTGACTTCCCCCCTTTCCCGGCGATCATCGGAGAGAGCTGTGATTTTGTATCGGTCCGCGCTCTCCCCGATATTCTTAATCCTCTGCTTGAGCCCTTCGATCTCAAGCCCAAAATAATGTCGACGGATCACAGCGCGAGCGCAGGGCATTAACTTGCTAAAGAAGTCGCCGCAGCGGCCCAGCCCTGGCGCATATACTGGGATGGCGAAGGATTCGATCAGATCTTCAGTGTCCTGTGCGGCTTCCCTGACAAGTTTCACCCAGTTTTGAACCAATTGGTTCCCGTCACGTGCCTTCGCATCTGCGTCTTGCAAGAAGCTCTTCATCCATGTGAGCTCTTCCTTAAGTTCTTCGGCTTGCTGCTTGGAGCTCCCGATAAAGAGAGCTTCGTTGATGATGGCGTCGCCGATTTTCTGTATGGCATAGCTTACGGCAGCGTCAGCCATGGCTTCTCACTTAGGGAGGAAGATCCGACCAATTCTTATTGGGAATTCGTCTGCCTCAAAGCGTGGAGGCTAATCTCGATCGGGGAGAGAGAGACGGGAAAATTGAGAGAGTGCAAGAGAGAGAGGAGAGAGCCACCTTCGCCATCTCTTATTGGATCTGCTGTCGTTGTGACCCGCTGACTTTGCAGGTGACGTAAAGAGGGAGAGAGGGAGACAGAGAAGAGATGGCGATACAGAGAGAGAGGGAGAATTGAGAGAGTGCGATAGGGAGAGAGGGAGCCACCTTCGCCATCTCTGATTGGATCGGCTGTCGTTGTGACCCGCTGGCTTAGAAGGTGACAGAAAGAGAGAGAGAGAGAGAGAGAGAGAGAGAGAGAGAGAGAGAGAGAGAGAGAGAGAGAGAGAGAGAGATAGGAAGAGAGTGCAGGAAAGAGAGGGAAATAGAGAAAGAGAGAGGAGGATTATTTAATTCCTTTTTCAAAGGGTTACTTGTTTGGTAAGTTTTATCCTAATTTCTCATCTAACTATAAAATCTTTTCTTATCCTAATCGCTTATCTAACTATAATTTCTTTTCTATCCCTAATTTCCTTTAAATTGCAAACTTCTTTTCCATCCCTAACTTCTTTTCAACCCCAAATTTATTTTTTCAACCCTAATTTCATTTCTAGCCTCACTCGTTGCCTAACCTGAACTTTTCTTACCCTCATTATCATTCTAATAAATTTTTTTGTCCAACCGTAATTAGTTTCCATAACATAAGTTTTTCCAACCCTTATTTCTTTCTAACCCTTATTCATTATTTCAACCGAAATTTTCCCCCGAAGCTTAATTCCTTTTCTAAATCTTATTTCTCTTCAAACCCTAATTTCAATTCACACCCTAACTTTGTTCCTAACCCTAATTAGCTCTTACCCCTACTTTCTTTCCTACCTAATTTTCTTTTTATATGGCATAGCTTATGGCAGCGTCAGCCATGGCTCCTCACATCTCACTTCTCAGGCAAGAAGACCAGACCAACTCTTCTTGGGGATATTTGTCTGCCTTAAAGCATAGACAGTAATCTCGATCGCAGAGGGGGAGTATGGCGAGAGAGTGCGAGAGAGAGCGACGGGACATTGAGAGAGCGCGAGAGAGAGAAAGGAGGGAGCCACCTTGATGCAGGACACGGTGGTGAAAACCCTCGTGCCTGATCAATGGGAGTGAGGTTGACCGGAGGTGGCCGGTCAACCCTAACCTATGGATAAGCAAATCCTAGACTCTAAATGCGACCTCTAACCTAAACCTAAGTACAGGCAGACGTGCCGATCAGCGGAGTCGACTCCGGGTGACCCGGGGAAACTCGCGATGATGGATAGGGTGAGGTCCTCTCGATCCACGTCCAGAGGCGTGGAGGTCGCTCGTCGTGGAGTAGCCGGAAGGCTGCAGTTCACGCTCAGTGCTGGACCTGAGGTACGCGAGAGAGATCTCGATCCTATATCCGCTCTATCCTATCTACGTCGTCCGACGGCGGTGGAGACGAATAAAGGAAATGTTTCGAAAAAGTAATTAACTTGAAAGAGGGTTGAAGCTAACCTGCGGGCGCGGAGCCCTGGCTCAGTCTCGGGCGAGGAGGTCGTGAGCGTGGCAGCGATGGTGGACACCCCAGCGAGTCGGCGAGGGAACACGAAGGGAGGTCGGGCGCGAGGCGGTGCGATGTCGAGTCACAACGAGCCGAACGGTCACAACGACCACAGTGAAGGCGGGACGTGGTGTCCGGGGACGGGTCGGGGCAGCTCGGGCCGGTTCAATGGGCCAGGGGCCGGTCTCGGGGCCTGGTTCACTGGGCTCGGGGCGCTGGGCCGGTGCCCAACGGGCTCGGGAGCCCGCTGCAGGCGGTTCAATGGGCCTGGGGCCGGTTTGGGCCATGGCGGAGGCTTCTGGGCTGGGACAGGGCCGGCCCGGCCGGTCCCAAATGGACCCGGACCGGGACGGGACCGGCCGGTTGGTCCAGCGGCTCGGGTTCTGGTCTGAGCCGGCCTGGGGTGGGCCGGCTTGGGACGGGGTCGGCCGGGGCTCGCTTTTGGCCTGGCTCGGGCTGGTCCCGCCGGAGCGGCCTGGCGGGCTTGGTCGGCTGCGATCCGGCTCGAGGCTGGCCCGACCTCGGGCTGGTCCCGGCTCGGGTGGTGCGGGAGGGGTGGGCGGATCCCGCCGAGTCAACTCAGCTGGGGAATCGCTCATTTGACCTTCCCCCGTTAGGGTTCGCGATGGCGATTTTGCGGCGCGGGCGATTCAGCGGGAAGGCGGGCGATCCGGGCGGCGGACCAAGGGAGGGGCCGGCGGTCGTCGTCGGGCGGGAATCGAAGAGTGGAGCTCGCGGCGGTGTCCCCGGGAGGCGAGCGGCGCCGACGGCGACTGGCCGGCGATGGGAGCTCTGGAATCGAACAGAGCGTGGGGACTAGGGCGCTCGGTGCGTTGTCGTGAACTCGCCTGCGGCGGGACTGCGACGTGCGCGGACGTGATCAGGATGGGAGGAGGGAAACCATTGGAGAAGAGGTGGGACGGCGGCGGTTTGGAGGGAAGGGGAAGGTCACCAGAGATGGAGGAGGAGCTTGAGGAAAGGGGAAGAGGAAATTGTGGAGGAGACAGGGACGAGATCGGGGGGGACGGATGCGGATCGGGGACGGTGGATGGAGGGGATCGTCGGAGATGGAGGAGGAGGATGGGTGGAGGTGAGCTGCGAACGCAGCGCGTGGCGCGGAGCAAGGGCTGCGCGGCGGCTCGGCAGCGGCGGCGCTGGGCTGGGCTTAGGCTCAGCGGCCCAGGCAGCAAGCAGAGGAGGGTATCAGCGCGGCACGGGCAAGGAGTGGCGGCGCCGCTGCGTCGCTGGGGCGGCGGCGGCGGCGGCGGCGAGCGGCGGCGCGCGTGCGGCGGCGGCGGCGGCGGCGCGGCGGCGCGGCGGCGGCGGCGGCTGGGCGCGGCGCGGCAAGGGCGCGGCGGGCGCGGCGGCGGCGGCGGCGGCAGCAGGCGCAGCGGCGGCGGCGGCGGCGGCGGCGGCGGCGGCGGCGGCGGCGGCGGCAGGCGGCAGGCGGCGGCGGCGGCGGCGCGGCGGCGGCGGCGCGGCGGCGGCGACGACGGCGATTGACTCCTTCCCGCCTTCCTGAGCAGCCACTTGAGAGGGAGAGCACTCCTTTCTTTCTTCAAATGAGCGGCTAGGGATTGTGGGGGTCCCTTCCCCTCTTATAGAGCCCTTGTTGGGCCAAGAGAGGAAAGGGCCCACTTGAGGCCCACAACCCACACCCATACTCATAGAAATAGAAATAAGGTTCACAAAAAGGGAAAGGGCCTTAGGCTAGGGTCCCGAAACAAAGGGAAACCCAACCAACGGCCTAGAGAGGGAGAGAAATAAACGAGGACCCGCTTAAACACGTGCGGGTCAAAAGATCCATAATAAAGAAATAAAGAAGTAAAGATAAGCGGATAGATCCGCGCGCGCAAAAGGGCTCCTCCGGCGCCGTGGTATCGTGTCTTGGTGGCGACCGGGGTCGTACGCCACCACACCTTCTCCATCTCTGATTGGATCAGCTGCCTTTGTGATGCGCTGGCTTAGAAGGTGAGAGAGAGAGAGATGGCTATAGCGTGTGAGGGAGAGAGAGGAGGAAGAATGACTCGTTTCAATCAGTTCAAAGCCCATTTATAATATAAGAGGAAATCCCATATCATATAGAAAATGACTTAGTTATAGTAACTATCTTAAAAAGTATGAAAGGGCCGTTCAAGTAAGAAAAATTCATTTGCCATAGAAAGTACCCATTTAATGAAGAAAAATGCTCGTTACATAAGTTCAAAATGAACACTTAAACAAATAAACCAGCTCATTTAGAATAAATTCAAAGAAAAAAGTCATATCAGCATTTAATTTATAGGGAGTAGAGGTGCAATATTCGCAGTATGAAATCTAATTCAATATAAAATACCACTATTAAATTATAGAACCTTAGAATAAACCTTAAATGGAAAAGTGGGTCATGAGTGATAACCTTGGGAGGAAAGATAAGAGAGGCATGACCTTTTCCATGAAAGAGAAGCCATGATCTTTTAATAAAGAAAAATGGCTTTGAAATATTCAAAACACCCATTTAAATAAATTAATAAACCGAATAATTAGACTAAACCCCTCCCCCCCCAAAACAAAATGTCATTAGGGAACCACATGGAAATACTTAATCTAGGTAAAATATGCCAACACAACTAACGTCTATTTCAATTTATACAGAATTTTAAATGGAAAAGTGGGCCATAATGTCTAGCTTTGCACAAATTTTTTTTATGAAATCACATATAACATGGAAAATTGGCTATGAAAAAAGAAATCTACAAAAAAAAAAAATTAAAGCCCATTCAATGAAGAAAAAATTCATTTTACATAGACCTTACCCATTTATTTTATACAGAAACATGTCCATTCGTATGAATACAAAATATATACGAAATTACCAGCTTAAACTGTTTAAAATTGAAAAAATAAATAGCTAAGTGGGTCATGAGTGATAAACCTTGTGGAGGTGGGAGAAGAGAGGCCATGATTTTCTCCGTGCAAAGAGTACCCAGCAAGGACGACTCCAAAGGGGACAGCAAAAGCGACGCTCAGAGTTGAAGCGAGGAGGAGTGGAGGAACTAGGATAGGCGCGGATGAGATAGCCAATCCTACGGCCACCATCGTCTTGGCCATCTTCCTTCCTTTCTCCCAAGCTCCGGTTGTGTAGCTCTTCTCATGCGTGGGCTCCGATGCTGTCGTCTCGCCGCTTCTATCGATCTCCGAAGTTCGCCATTCAGCGCGCGCTCGCTCTCTCTCTCTCTCTCTTCTTCGGGGGTTGATTTCAATCAACGAGGCAATGCAATCATCTCTCTCTCCCCAGTCCTCGCTTGATCTCATCTCTCCCCACTTTTCTTGGTTCTCACTATTTCCCATATCTGGCCCTCCTCTTTGTTATTTCCCATCTCTCTCTATATCTCTCTCAGTTCCTCTCTCGATCTCACTCTCTCTCCTATTGATGCAAGAATATTTTGATGAATTAATTATATTTATTTGAAATTAATCGAATCGATCGGGCATGAGTGTACCATGACAAAGGCAGCCTTGAAAGTGGTTTCAAGTGGAAAAGTTTCAGATAATAACAAGACGATCATAAATTGGTCAATGGCAAGTAAAAGGTGAGAAGGGAGAAATTTGTGACTTTTTTTTTATATTTGTCCTCTTAAAATACTATATATATGTACATTATCTTCTCATATATCACTTAATATAAACATGGTACTCAGTATCTCATATATCCTATTTATCTAATTTACTGACATGCATAGGCAATGATGATCCATCATTTTATCCATATACATATACATACATATATATAGTCTTCAAAAATGTTTTGTGTACATGATACATAAATTAAGTCATATTCATATAATTTACGGATATATGTAGTTGATGATGCTCCACCATTTACCCTACAGATATATATAGTACTTCTTCCCAACCAAGTGGGCTCCCATCTCTGAGTTGCCCGAGCTCAAGCACTCTAATTCCTCGAGTTTTTCTACAACCTAGACCCCTTTCCCCAAGAGTTCAACCATCCTTGCATGGCCCTAGCTTGATCATGCTTAGCTTTGGAGTTCCTCTCCACCCATCTGTCCCTATGTTTACTTAAGAGGGACATGAGTTAGCTGCCTTGTCTTGATATAATACCATATCACCTCTTTTTTATAGCATTAGTTCTACTAGTCTTCAAGAATCCTAAACTGAAATACAAAAATATTCTAATTAGAAATTTGTGGTACTCCACAAAAATTATTCTACATTTAATATAGAATAGTGCAAACATCATTCCTTCATAATAACCATATTTCCATGCATTTGTAAATTTTTAGTAGAAATCTATATCCAAAATACACTTAAATGTCATTTTATTTATACTATCTTCAAAATAGATCTGGTGGGCTAAAATTAACACCCTCACTCCGTAAAGCAACACATCCTAAAGTTGTACATAGTTGAAACTGAGGTGATAACCAATGTGACTTGGAATACTCGAATTTATTCTGCATCATTATCATTTGAGAAAAATTTTCTTTTTGTGACTTTTCTTTCATCATCCTTTTAATTTATATATATTTTACATCTATTTAGGCCTTTATAGCTCATAGATTTATCTTTTATAATCATCATATCCATATACCATTGTATCTTTTGCTATTTATCAATATCTTTGTCCTTGCATTCGTTCACTCAACATCATCAAGCTTTCCTTAAATATATCTACATTACTCACTAATAACGTGTCATTGGTGCATTCATTTTCATCATTATAAATGGATTTTAACACAGAATTATTTTTAATATAATTCACGTTATCATGTTTTTTATGATATTTTTCAATTCATCATTTCATTCTACTCATATTCTGAACTTGCATCTATTTAGTGCTAATTTGGTTTTAAAAAATAAATATGTCCAATCATACATCATTCTTTTCAATTACTTATACTATGAGACTAACCCTATTTGACTCTTTCAAAGTCAAGTGGTTGAATTCTCACATTTTATATGAATTATTTGGATCTAGGGACATTAGTATGCAAGTAGAAAACATGGATATGAATGAGGATAAGAAGGAAGAGGAAACAACTCTCTACCAAATTTGAACACCAAGCCAACCATATTTTTATAAAATATGGTAAATGAGGTTTGGATTTGGTAGAGAGATCATCATAAGGTTTTAGAATAGCCCAAAATTGATTTAGAGTAAATATTGGGTCAACCTCCTTAATTTTAAGGAGGTTGGACCAAACTTAATTTTTATTAAATCAGACCTTAATTTTTTCTCATGATTTTAGATTTTTTTTAATAAAATGATAGCTGATTGAATTCTTGATCTAATAGATAAAATGTCATGGAAAAAGGAGTTGTATTTTGTGAGATATTTAATTTATAATTTTAGGGATTTTTCTGTAATTTTTTCTAAATTTTTTTAGATTTTTCATATTTTGAGCATATTTACCAAAATGACACTCTGATTTTTAAGTAAAAATTTACAAAAATGCCACTCCAACTTTTGAAGTAAAAAATTTACAAAAATGCCCCTCTAATTTTTAAAGTTAAATTTACATAAATGCCTCGTACACGATCTAAATCAATGCTAAAGATTTCTCTAAATTACAATCATGATATCTCATGATCTAGATAGAGTTTTGAGCTGAAATTGTATTTCTAGATTCATCTTTTAACCCTCTATCCATATATGCACTTAGATCAAAGAATCAAGCTGAAAAAAATGATTTTAATAATTGGACTCTCTTACCCCTCTTTACACTCAAACCCTTGGAACCCACCTATAAAAGCCTTCATTTTCTCTCTCCTTATGTTTTTTGGCTCTCTCTTAGCATCGGGGTACCATAAGGAAAGGGAGAGGAGGTCAAGGCTCAAGGAGGAGTATTGTTTAATGCTCAACCTTGTACTAGAGAAGGGAGCAAGCAAAGATCGTGATTGGAGCGGATCGAGCATCACCCGGCCTAGGACGGGCAAAGATCTAGATTGGATTTTGGCTTGGGAACATCTTCATATACATTAGACATCTTTTTCTTTTTCTTTTTCTTTTTCTTTATTGTAGTAGCTTTGACATCTCCACGTGCATCTCTCACTCCCACCCTTGCCATGCATTTATCCATTGCTATCGCCATCTATTTTCTCATCTTTCCATCATATTATCTCTATTTTCATCTCTATTAATCTAATTATCCCATCTATTTTCTAATTTCTATATTAATTCTAAGATAAACTCAAAATTATCTCTCATACTCACCTCCACGTACTCCATTTCAACTCACAGATCTTCCTCTGCCCTCATCTTTCTTTTAAACACAAAATCTCTTTACTTTAGCTCTCTATGGATTCGACCCTTTCTGACACTATACAAAGTAAGGCACTATATTTTATTGCATGAAATCGACGCACAACAATGACGAAAAACATACGTAGTCAAGTTCATCACTCACATATCATTATCAAGATTATTCTCATATCATTACCTAAAAGATCTTCAAAGTAATGAGAGCTCATACAGAAAATCAACCTCTCTCAAAAATATTTTATTTATTGATTAATTATTTTATTCAATAATACCTATAGAAGTGAGTTGAGTAGGGTAGGCCAATTGAAGCCCAAGCAAAAGGCTCATTGAAGGCGTAACCTCACACAACTCAAGTTAAGGCAAGATCAAGTCAACCTCAAGCCAGCACAACACCAATTCAAAGGTCAAATTTAACTCAATTGCCTAGTCAAACTGTACAAGTTATAGGGACAATGATAACATGCTAAATAATCATTATAAAACATGATTATTGATGCATATGAAGGCATAAATGATTTCATTTCCATGCATGTTATCATATTTCTGTGTAATTTTCTATCATTCCATGAAAAAGTCATTATAATCTCAAAACTAGTTTAAATTAGGGTTAAATATGATGATTTAAAGATAAATAATTTAATAACTCATCTTTACTTGAGATTATAGAGGTTTTTTAAAGTTAAAATAATGAGAGAAATCATTTTATAGACATTTCTTTACATTTTCTTATGTTAAAAACTTTAAAGAATAAATGTATTTTCAAATGGAAATTAAAACTCTCATTATTTATTTATTTTGACTTTTTAGAATGATAGATAATTAAATTTTGGATCAAATGAAAGAAATTTGGATTAATTTGGAGTTATATTTTGAAAGTTATGAATTTTCTAATTTTTAGGGATTTTTTCTGATTTTTCTGAATTTATTTTCGATTTTTAATGATTATAAACTAATTAAAAATGGCAAAAAAGGGGGTTAATATTCGCGCGCGGCCACGTGGATGCGACGTGGCACTCAAGGCCACATGGTAACGCCATGAGGGGCCATGCAAGCGCCTACGTGGCGCGGATGTTACGTATACATTATATATATATCATGCTTAGGGTTATAGTACATAAAAGCATTTCGTAGTCGGAATTTAAGCTAACCCTTATAATTGTCGCATCTTATATACCCGTCTATGTCCATTAATTTTTCCCGTGTGGGACTAAGTTCCACAAGGTATTTTAAGTGTAGGTGACGTGGCCGAAGGAGGAGCACTGGATCAAATGGAGGAACGATCAAAGCGCGTGGATCGTGTGGACTCGCAGTCTACCGGATCATCATCAACGCACTTGGCTTTAATCGGGAGTTATAACGGCTCAGATCTCACACGCAGGGGAGCATCCAGATCGTCGGATCGCGATCCTACAAGCGCAATCGGATGCGTTTTATAACGCTAATCTACGTGGACTCATGAGAACGCTCCGTCAAGATTAGATGGCTGCGATATAATTGAAACGGTCCACGATGGACTGCTTCATCGTAACTGTTGATTAAAACAATCGGACGGTTACGCCCAAAATATGTATAAATAAAGATGTTCTTCTGATTTCTAAAGCATCCGAGAGCAAATCAATCCAATTGATCTGTTTAGACACCAATACTCTTGAATCTCTCAATCCCATCATCTTCTACACACATTTCTGCATCCACGGAGGGTTTGAGATCTAGATTTGGCTGAGTAGAGAGGGAGAAATCGATGCTTGAATCTCCACATCACGGTTTCTTTGGATTTTTTATTATCCACGATTAATCGAGCTAATCCAATCACAATTTGGGATTAGTGGAGGCAGTTTTTACTAATCTATCATCCATTTATGTTTAATTTGATTTAGATTAGGAATTGAAGTTTAATTTTGTTTAATTTTCATTAAATTCACAATTTACAATTTCGAAAAATTCTCCCCACTTTGATCTTCAATTTCTCCGCAAAATCAAAGTCAAATTCAATGATTTTTGATTCCGTAGAAACGATTTGAAGTTCTCTTTCATAATTTACCATTTTTCCCAATTTCTATCATCAATTCATTGTCCGATTTGATCAAATTCAAAGAGATCATCATAAATTTCCTTATTTCCCTATGGATTCGGCCCTTATTTACCATTATACCCCTAAATTCTAGATATTTTCATTAAATTGGTAAGTTTGGACTTTGCTTTGACACGAGACCGTGTGAAATCGATGACCTCGCGATCTCCGCTTGTCAGCCAACACTAGAGACAGAGTCATCCATAATTCATGGGTCAATGATGAACATCAAGTAGAGTAAGGAATGCTAAACTGAATTCACATCATTATAGTTGGTTGCATTTCTAATTTTATCATATCATAGATATACCAATACATATATTAGTTTAAGTCTTTCATTCACCGATATGCATATACACGTCAATAACTCTTTGTACATCATGCTTACCTATTAGGGTAAGTGGTCAACTCTTAGTGAGATGGGCATACTCATCAGAGTATGTGGAAGGCTCTTAGTGAACCAGAATTTTGTGAGCCATATGTACTCATTAGGGTGAACAATGGACTCTTTGTGAGTCGTGGTCACCCACAAGGATAAGGAAAGGACTCTTTGATAGTTAGTGGACTCTATACAAGTCAAACTTACTTGTAATGATCAGAGAAGGACCCAAAATTAGTCAAATTGTTGACTATAAGTCAAAGAGTTGACAATGAATATGTTGACGATGAGATGAAGAAAACCCTAGAATTGCATAACCAAAAAAAGAGTACATAGGTCCTTATATAGAGAGTGAAGAGGAGGTGCCCTAAATGAGTCGGGAGCCCAATATCTCTATCGGACACTCCCCCTTAAGCTGGAGCATATGAATCAAACATGCCCAGCTTGGTACACATGACGTCATAGGAGATCCGAACTAGACCCTTCGTGAAGACGTCCGCAAGCTGATGAGATGATGCCACATGAGGGGTGGAAATGACTCCGGGCACAACCTATTCCCGAATGTAGTGACAATCAATCTCAATGTGCTTTGTACGCTCATGAAAAGTGGAATTGACAGCGATGAAGATAACGGCTTAATTATGGCAATGCATGGGCATTGGAGAGGGAAAAGAGATGCCAAGATCTTTGAGAAATGATTGAAGCGATACCATCTCCCATGCAATCTTAGCCATAGCTCGATTCTCAGACTCCGTGCTAGAGCATGCTACCACCTTTTGTTTATGTGATCGCCAAATGACGAGGTTACCTTCCAATACATGTGCAAAATCCAGTATTAGATTTACGATCTCCCTTGGCACTTGCATATCCAGCATCAGAGTAGGCTTCGATATGGAGATGACCATGTCATCTATAGATGAGCCCTCCTCCTGGGCTTGCTTGATGTATGCTAGAAGCCGTAGACCTCCTAGGTGAAGTCTTTGGCTTGCACATGAGAAGTTTTGTCTCCTGAAGCATGTCAAGGGCATACTTTCACTAAGTTAAAACTAGCTTCCCGTTCTAATATGCAAATTGAATCCCTAGAAAGTATCATGAACTCCCCAAGTCACGAATACTGAGGTGACGTTGTAAATAAGTCTTAGTTGCATGAGTACTAGTGTCATCACTACCATACAAAAGAATATCATCCACATAGTATGCAAGAATGACAAGACTGCCCTGAGTCTTCTTAATAAGCACAATAGGATCGGCGGTGCAGAATGTGAAGCCAAAGGTAGAGAGAAGACCACTAAACTTTGCAAACCAAGCTTGTGGACTCTCCTTGAGCCCATAAAATATCTCATTGTAGGAAACACACCTTGGATGACTCCCCTTGAGCAACATACCCAGGAGGTTGCTACATAAAGACCTGCTCCTCAAGATCACAACAAAGAAAGGTGTTAGAAACATCTAATGGTTGGAGCGACCAAGCTTGATTGACGGTGACAGAGAGGAGCACGCAAGCGGATTGGAGACGAACAACAGGAGAGAACGTCTCGATATAGTCAATGCCATGTGCTTGCATGAAACCATGAGCAACTAGACAAGCCTTGTGACGTGCAATGGTGCCATTAAGATGATATTTGAGGGTGAAGACTGACGTGTCGTTTTCGTGCGTCGTCAAAACACAAAGACGATGGTCAAACAAAATTTATAAAACCGAACTCACAAAGACAAGATATAATAATCAAGTATTGGGTAAGTATCGGGTCAATACACGATAGCACCAGTTGACTTTAATCGCAGAGTTGACTTGGTCAAAGTTAGGTTTAAAAGGGGTTTTAAATAAGAGAAAATAAGATTTAAGATATGAAAATGATATAAATAAGGTAAATAAGAAGTTTTAAGAATTGAAATCTCGGATTTGACAGAGAAAAGTCAAAAGTCAAAGTCAAAGCATTGACTTTGACCAATAGTAGGTGTTCTGCAAAATCAGAGAACCAAAAAAGTCAGAAGATTACGAAAATTAGATATTTGGAAACTAGAGAAAAAATGGAATTTATTGATATATAATTCGTAATTTTTGGATAAGAAATGGATTTCTTATGAATTATTGAAAATCAACTCTCAGAAAATCCCCAAAATTAACACCTCAGAGGAAATCTTCAAGTTGAATGACCAAATGCAATCCAAATCTTGCAATTTATATGTCAATGGAAAGCTAAGAACCAAAGGAATCCAACAAGACCAAAATTATCAAATTCTGATTTGTCAATCGAAAGTAATTGACCCCGAAAGTCAACATTTGACTTCTGATGAAAGATGAACAGTCCTTGGTCAAACGTTAAATTGGAGGGTCAAATGAACTCAGAATTTGATGAATTTGCTATCCACGGAAAGCTGATGAAAAGAGGAATCCAATGAAACAAAATCAAGAGATTTGGAATTATAATAAAAAAGATATCAGAGACTTTTTGGACCTAAAATTGGGGAAAATGAAGAACACTATGAAGTAATTTGCAAAATTAAAGATCTAAACCTAATAAAAATACAAATTACCTCTTGATAATCGATCGAACTTCACTACTAACCCGATTGCCGCAAGAATGGGGCCTCAATTCTCATGGATTGAAGCCAATTTGCTCGGATTCTTCCTTGTGGACGTTTGGAATTCAAGGGGAAAATTCAATGAAATCAAGAGATGAAATCGTGATTATCATGCTTCAATGGCTGCGTCTCTACACTCTTGGAAGCAGAGGATCACGAGAACTTAAGACCTTCCTCGAAACTCGCTTAATTTCTTCACGAGTCGATCAAAAGTTGAAGAACAAAGAAGGGAGTACATGGCTTTTTAAAGAGAGAATTAGGCCCGACAATCGTGGCCATTGGAGCGGTCGTGGAGGTGGTTTGCAAGGGTCGTGGGAGCGGTTCCTTGGAGCGACGTTGTAGCTCCAGGATTCGCCGTGAATTTCGCTTAATTTTTGCTCCAATAGATGCCACGATCGCGCTTGATTGTGGTCACGATCAAGCAGCGATCAGACCACGATCGTGAGGCAATCGAGCCTCGATCGTGGCCTCTTCTCGCGCCTCCTTCGTTTAGAATCATGCGCCGAGATCATCGCCTTCAATCCATGCTGAAAATTCCACGATCGCGGCTTGATCGCGCCGCGATCGCGATTTGATCAGACCGCAATCGTGGAGTTCTTCCACGAAACTTCTGAACCGTCCGATGCGCTCTTCAGGTGAGGCGGATGGTCACGATCGCGTGATCGCGATCCACTTTCCTCATCCGTCCGATGGCGATCCAATCGTGCTGATGAGACGTGCCGCCACTGTTCTAAAACAATAAATTAATCAAATTTATTAAAATCGCAGAACCTGGAGCGAATCTGGAGCAGCCACGTGGAACAGCTGAATTGAAACTGCGTTGCATTTAATGCACGCGGTTTCGTGCATTTAATGCAGAAGTCATTAATTGCGGCGCAATTAATGCGTCAGAAGCAGCGACCAACGGTTTTGTCCTATTAGGCGGGGGAAAAAGCGTTCTTTTTTCTCATTGGTCCACGTCGCCTCGACCATTATTCCTGAAAAAGAGAGCATTAAATGCATTTGTCCTATTAGGCGGGGAATAATACCATCTTTTTATCCATTGGTCCACGTCGTCTCGACCCACACTCCTAGAATTAAATGCATTTTGTCTTATTAGGCGAGATAAAATCCCTCCTTTTTTTCCATTGGTCGCCTCTCCTCTTGACTCACACATCTCGGTTTTAGACGTGTCAGGCACAACAAAACACGTGCCCAATCATTGGGCCGACATTCCTCTTTGACTGACGTGTGTCTTGATTTAATGATAAAGTGGACTACGATCTCCGCCGTTCTGCCTAAATCCAACTCCAGATAAGCCGCCACGTCACCTGCAATCGGTAAGTATTGTGTGGGACATAGTCCCACACGGAAGAAAATAAAGAAAACGCTCCTATAGATTAGGGGGAGGTTATACGCTTATGCGTTACTGCCCCTAAATACTAACCAGGGCCCACTATACCCGTGGGCCCTCCACATGCGAACCCTCTGCCACGTGGCGCCCCACACAGGCGCCCACGTGGACCGTCCGCGTGGCCTCCTGCCACACGTCAGTGCCACCTGCGCCGCGCATGGGCCGCCCGGGCTCTGCCACGTGGCCTCAGGGCCACGTCGCACCCCGGGTCGGTCCCGCGTGCCACGTCAACAGCCGCCTCGCCACGTCGGCACCGACATGTAATAAAACCCCCCTTTTTCGCGATTTTGTTAATAGAAAATACCTAAATAAATAAATAAAAATCAAATAAAATTCAGAAAAAGGGCATAAAACTTCATAAATTCATATTTCTCAAAATACAACTCTTTTTAATCTCAAATTTTCTCCATTGGAGCACAAATTTCTTCCTTTGTAATATTATGTCATTTAAAATATATTTAGAAAGAAGAAATCAAGATGACTTATAATTTACTCAAATCATTTCTCATTAAACATTCCAAATCATAAATTCATCCTAAAATCATCCTTCTAAACATTTACTAAAGTCAAAATGCATCCATAACAGAGATTAACTTCTATTACTTTAAACAAAAGATTAATCATCTATTAAGCATGAAATTATCCCTAATTTATGCATAAATATCAACTTTAGTGAAATGACATGCCAATGGAGAAAATTCCTAAAAATTATGATAACATGCATCATATTCACATAAAATAAGCATGAATATGAGTTAATTAGGGTAATAATTCAAGTTATAAATGCATGTTATCAAAGACACACTTGCATGTGACAATGTTGGCATCGGTTGGACGAGGAACCAAGGTCTAAGTTCGACGAGAAACTAAGGCCTCCACATTTCATTCCATCACCTCTTTCCATACATGTACCTGTGTTGCCTCAACATGCGATCGTGGAATTGACTCGAAGGCTACTAAAAGGGAAAAGGCACGAAAAGAGGGAGAGAGTCAATCATAGGAAACAAAGTGAGAAATGGGATGACAAGTACAAGCACGTGTACCCTTGCAAAGGGCAATGGGAAGGTGAAGATCATCTGGAGGGGCCTGAGGAGTGGCATTTGGGGATGGTGAGTGATAACATGCATTTATAACCTGAATTCTTACCCTAATTAACTCATATTCATGCTTATTTTATGTGAATATGATGCATGTTATCATACTTTTTAGGAATTTTCTCCATTGGCATGTCATTTCACTAAAGTTGATATTTATGCATAAATTAGAGATAATTTCATGCTTAAGAGGTGATTAATATTTTGTTTAGATTAACATGAGTTAATCTCAGTGATTAAATGAGTTTTGACTTTAGTAAATGTTTAGAAGGATGATTTTAGGATGAATTTATGATTTAGAAGGTTTAATTAGAACTTATTTAATGAAATTTTAATTCATCCTTATTTCCTTCTCTGAAAAACATATTTTTAAATGACATTATATTAAAAAAAGAAAAGAAATTTGTGATCCAATGGAGAAAAATTTGGATTAAAAAGGAGTTGTATTTTGAGAAATATGAATTTCTAAAGTTTTATATGATTTTTCTGATTTTTATTTGATTTTTAATTGATTTTTAAAGTATTTTTTAGTTAAAATCGCAAAAAAGGGGTTAGGCTTACCGCGGAGCTGACGTGGCGGGCGGGCCCAGGCGGGGCTGACGTGGCGAGCGAGCCCACGTGGCGCGCGGGTCCACCGCGCCGTTACGACGTGGCGCTGAGGCCACGTGGCAGGACGCGTGTGGCCCGCGCGTGACGCGTGGCTGACACGTGGCATTTATATCATATATCATACTCATAGCATAGGTTATCGTACATATAAGCCTATTCTTAGAACTGGCTACCCCTTTATTTCGCTCCCCTATTTAACCGCGTTTTGCTCCTTTATTTCTTCCGTGTGGGACTATGTTCCACACGGTTTAATACGCAGGATGACGTGGCGCACAGGCAGCGCACGGGTGGCCCGCGCAGAAGCCGCACAGGGCGCGCCAAGTGGCAGGGAGGCCACGTGGGCGCCGTATGGGGCGCCACGTGGTGCGGAGCGAGAGGAGATATAGGACAGTTAATAGGGGAATTTGCTCCCCTATTTAAGCGCGTCCTATTTTTCTACTTATCCCGTGTGGGACTATGTTCCCACACGGTTCTTACCTTGCAGGCGACGTGGCGACGCGACGAGCGTCGGATGCGGGCGGAACGGCGGAGATCGCGTGGACCCGAGTCCACGCGATCAACAATCAGACACGTGCTGAATTTGAGGAATAAGTGAACTTGATGAGCGGCTCACCTTTAGACACGTGGCAGCACAAGAAGCTCCTGATCGCCATCGAACGGTGAACGCTACAGCGGGCGATAGATCCTCATCGGACGGTCGCTGCAAGTTGATCGAAAGCGACAAAGATCGGACGGCTGATCTACATCGCAATAGTGGCGCACGGAATCGGATAATCAGGATCGTCCAGCCAGCGGTTAACCACGATCGGACGGCGCAGAATATACGTGGAGGAACACCACGATCGCGGCCTGATCGAACCGCGATCGCGGAGCGATCGAGCCGCGATCGTGATTCTTTCAGGGCGGAACCACTTCCACGATTTTCAGAAGGCAGCTTTGGAGGATCCAGATCACGATCGAGCTACAATCGTGGCCCAATCGCGGCGCGATCGTGGCCCGATCGTGGCCTAATTTGAAGCAAATTCAAGGAAGATTTAACCTCAAATTCGGGAGCATTGACGTCGCGCCGGAGAATCGCCTCCACGACCCTGCAAAAACCGCTCCCACGACCGCCTTTATTGCCCTTAAAATTCGGGCCAATTTCCCTCTTTAAAAACTCATGTACTCCTTCTTTGTTCTTCAACTTTTGATTGATTCGTGAAGGAATTAAGCGAATTTCGAGGAAGATCTTAAGTTCATCGTGATCCCCTGCGTCTAGAGCTCGATACGAAGGGATTGGAGCATGATTGATCGTGAATTTCCTCCTTGATTTCATCGAATTTTTCCCCTTGAATTCCGAAACGTCCGTGAGAAAGGATCCGAGCAAATTCACTCCAATCCGCGCAAATTGGAGCTTAATTCTCGTGGCAATCGGGTTAGTAGTGAGATTCGATCGATTATCAAGAGGTAATTTGAGTTTTTTTATTAGATTTAGAAGTTTAATTTTTGCAAATTAGTTCATAGTGTTCTTCATTTTTCCCCAAATTTCGATCCGAAAAGTCGCTGATTTTGAAAATAGGATATCTCTTTGATTATAATTCCAAATCACTTGATTTTGGTTTCATTGGATTCCTCTTTTCATCAGCTTTCCGTGGATAGAAATTTCATCAAATTCTGAGTTCATTTGACCCTTCAATTTAACGTTTGACCACGGACTGTTCATCTTTCATCAGAAGTCAAACGTTGACTTTCGGGGTCAATTAATTTTAATTGGAAAATCAGACTTTGATAATTTCGGTTTTTTTGGATTCCTCTGGTTCTTAGCTTTCTATTGACATATAAATTGCAAGATTTGGATTTCATTTGGGCATTCAATTTGAAGATTTCCTCTGAGGTGTTCATTTCGGGGATTTTCTGATCATTGATTTTCAATAATTCATAATAAATCCATTTCTTATCCAAAAATTACAAAAATTATATCAATAAATTCCATTTTCTCTCTAGTTTCCAAATATATAATTTTCGTAATCTTCTGACTCTGTTTGATTCTCTGATTTTGCAGAACACCTACTACTGGTCAAAGTCACCGTTTTGACTTTGACTTTTGACTTTTCTCTGTCAAATCCGAGATTTCAATTCTTTAAACTTCTTATTTACCTTATTTATATCATTTCCATATCTTAAATCTTATTTCTCTTATTTAAAACTCTTTTTATACCTAAGTTTGACCAAGTCAACTCTGCGATTAAAGTCAACCCTGCTCTCTGTGGATCGACCCGATACTTACCCAGTACTTGATTATTCTATCTTGTCTTTGTGAGTTCGGTTTTATAAATTTTGTTTGACCATCGTATTTGTGTTTTAACGACGCACAAAAACGACCCGTCAGTGAGGTCACAGTGGAGGAGGGGGACAACGGATCTGTATTTGGATCAGAGGAAATAGGTGGAACCGAGGAGATGTGAGGAGAAGGAGAAGAGAGAGGAGGTGGAGGAGAGGGAACCAAAAAGATGGGATCAAGGACCACGAGGGGAAAGAAACCGGGCAGAGGAGATGCAGCAGCACGAGTCGGAGAAAGCGAGGGAGAGGAGAAGAAGGGAGAGCTCTCATGGAAGGTGACATCGGCAGATGTCACATAATGACGGGTGTCAGGAAAGTATACATGGTAGCCTGTTTGTGTCCAGGAGTAGCCAACAGATATACCTTTGAGAGCGCGAGGGGCGAGCTTGGATAAGGAAAGTGAGTGATCCTAGACAAAGGCCATACATCCAAATACCCAGGGAGGAAGGGAGAAGAGGGGTGAGGTGGGGAGGAGGTAGTGAAGGGGATTAGTACCACCAAGGGGAGTAGAGGGAGTCCGATTTTGGAGATATATGACAATTATGATGGCGTTAGACCAAAGGTAAGATGGGACATGCATCTCAATCAATAGGGTGCGAGTGATGTCAAGGAGCTGACGATGTTTTTGCTCAAGGACACCATTTAACTGCGAGGTGTTAGGACAAGTGATCTGGTGGATAATGCCACGATCAGCACAAAAGGTACGAAGAGAGTTTTGGACAAACTCAAGAGCGTTATCGATACGAAGAATCTTAGGTGTAGTAGAAAATATTCAATAGAATGACAACCTCTGTGATGAAGTGGGTGACTATAGTGAAACCCTCAAAGCGATCGAAGCACCGATTCTTCAAAGTCGTAATTGGGACTTGCCTTTCAAGATCATGTGCAATGCTTTAGACTATGAAGTTGGAGCGGTCTTGGGACAACAAATAGATAAGAAACCAACCGTCATATGATATGCAAGTGAGACCCTTGCTGAAGCTCAAATGAATTATATGACTACGGAGAAGGAGCTGTTGGCAGTGGTCTATGCATTAGAGAAACTTAGGCCTTACATCTTGGGAAGCAAGATTGTCATCTATACAGATCATGTATCACTAAAGTACTTGTTTTCCAAGAAGGAGGTGAAGCCACGATTGATACGATAGGTGCTGCTTCTTCAAGAGTTTGACTTGGAGATTAAAGATAAGAAGGGCAGCAAAAACTCTAAGGCGGATCACCTATCTCGTCTCCACGTTTCAGGTACGGGAGACATTGGTGATTCATTTCCTCATGAGCATCTTCTTGTAGTATCTAGTCATGCTCCTTGGTTCGCGCACATCGTCAACTTTCTTGTGACTGTATTGATCCCAAAGAATTGGAATCGGCATCGAAAAGATAAGTTCTTCTATTAACTCAAATTTTATTATTAGGAAGAACCACTTCTATTCCATGTAGGATACGATCAGATTATACGGCGCTGTGTTGCGGAGAAGAACAAGGAGATATATTATCCATGTGTCACTCATCAACATGTGGAGGACACTTCGCCGCATGAAAGACAGCAGACAAAATTTTATAAAGCGGTTTTTTCTGGTCCACCATCTTCAAGGATGCCCACCGTTTCTATACGGAGTGCTTACAATGCCAAGCAGCATTAAACATCTCCAAGCGAGATGAGATGCCAATGAGGCCTATCCTTGAGGTGTAAATGTTCCATTTACAGGGGATTGATTTCATGGGACCTTTCCCACCTTCTGATGGGAAAGAGTATACTTTGGTTGCGGTTGATTATGTGTATAAGTGGGTAGAAGCTATTCCCACTAGGACAAACACTCATTGGGAAGTACTCACAGTTGTAACGAGGAACATCTTCTCCCGATATGGTTATTCGAGGGCCATAATCAGTAAAAGAGGCTCACACTTCAACAATGCACACTATCGTGCATTATTGAAGTGATATAGAGTACATCATCGCGTCACCACACCGTACCCACCCCAACCTAATGGGCAAGTTGAATTGAGCAATTGAGAAGTCAAGAATATTTTAAAGAAGATCATTCAACCAGATGGTAAAAATTGAGCGCATAAGCGTCCTTATGCCTTATGGGTATATCGGATGGCTTACAAGACACCCATCGGGATGTCTCCATTCCGACTCATATTTGGGAAAGCATGCCATCTTCCAGTTGAGCTTGAGCATGGATCTTATTGGGCAATCAAGAAGCTCAACTTATCTCTAGACGAAGCAGACAAACATAGACTTCTCCTTTTGCAAGACCTACAAGAGTTAAGGTGCGACGCGTATGAAAATGCGAAAATCTACAAAGAAAAGACCAAGGCCTTTTATTACAGAAACATCAGAAGAAGAACCTTCCACGTCAATGAAAAGGTTTGGTTATATAACTCTCGCCTTAAGCTTTTTCTAAGTAAGCTGCGCTGATGATGGGACTGTCCTTACGTGGTTGTGGAATCGTTTGAGAACAGATTTGTACTTATTTTTACCCCAAATCTCCGCAAATAATTCAAGATAAATGGGCATCGTCTTAAGCCTTACCTCACAGCAAAACCACCCACACCAGCAGATAAGGTAAATCTGCATCTTCCGGAAATACATGAGGGCGTGACGACGGTAACACCCTCATCTCATCAATTATCGTGAGCTTCACTAAGTTTCGTCTAGCAGAAGACGTTAAACTTAGCCCTCTTGGGAGGCACCCCGAGATTATCTTACTGTTTTATTTTGTTTTTGTTTGTAGTTTTTATCAATGCAAATACATAATCGATGGAACCAACTATGCAACAAGCAAAAAAATTTAGACAAATTCGGGACTATATCAACACCCCTAAATGAGTTTTTCTAAACCTTTTTATTTCTCACTTTAGTTTATAATCTTTTTCATGTAATGCATAATATTCTTGCCATCTTTTTGTAAGCATTATGATTTCATTGAGGGCAATGAAAGGTTTAAGATGGGGGGAGAGGACTTAGAAAAACTCAAATTTTCAAAAAATTTGAACTTTTTACTATTAAAAACTCTTATTTTTCAAATTTTTACCACTTTTAATACCTTAGAAGTCTTAAAATTTTGAGATCCTATTCCTAGAGATGTAGAAGTGAGGGCCTTACAGCCCATGTGATTACATTTTGAGTAATAAAGTCAAGTGATCTAGAGAAACCATGGATTCTTTTTAGTGGTTGACTTCTTCGGGGTTGGGTATCTAACGGGCACCGAGGAAAAATGAGTAATCATAGGTTGAAGTGCTATTGGATTGAAATGGAGAGATTTTGGGTGAAGTTCAAGAAATTTCCTATCCCCTACCTTACATCAACTGAACCTGCTTGGTGTGGGAATTCCTCTCTTCTAAACTTTCTCTTAGAAGAGTGCAATGTGCCATAATTTTTTATGCACCTATATTTTTCCTTTAGGCAGTTAGTTCTGCCTTTTCCTTACCAGTCAATTTGACACCCATTTTTCAACTTCACAGATTATAATTACACTCCCAAGTGATAAACACATCCATCCATCTTCTTCACAATTTCTCTTACAAAAAATCCCTTCATATTACACTTCAGAATTTTGAAAACTCTCTTCAAACATCAAGACCTCCTCCATGTCCTTGTTTTATGTAAAGTCTTCAAAAGTTATCTTCTTCTTCTCTAAAAAGTTACAATATGCAAAAAGAAGAAAAAGAAGAAGAAGAAAAAGAGAAGAAAATATGAAATGAAGAAAAGAAGAAGACAAAAAGAGAGAAGGAAATAAAACCAGGAGAAAAAGGAAGAGAGGAATAAGAAAAGTGAAAAGAAGGAGAAAATATGGGAAATCTATCTCTACCCATCAAATACCATTCCATTTCCACCATGTTTATATCAATTCTACCACTCCACACCATCTCTACCAATTATGTCTATCCTTTTCTACCATCATCATCCACATCATTTGGGAGAATAATTAAACATCAGTGGTACCTTCTTTGTATATAATATCCAACTTGTTTACATGCTGATTTGCTTTTTAACCAAGTCATTCCTTTAGAAATAGTGTTTTTTTACTCTTTCAGCTACCTCATAACGATGCATCCCAAAGTAGGAAATCCTCTTGCAATGCACCATTTAAAGGAGAAAGACAAGTTGAGGGGAATTCTAATGCACTAAGTAGCCTCCAAATGAGTGAAAGAGTGATTGTAGAATAAGAGAGGTGAGGATTACATCTTCTCATGAGAGTGTGAGAATCTTTTCATTTCCATAGCATCAAACATTAGATATGCTCACCTCGAATACAATTGAGTATTGACTCGACCATTAGTCCATGAGCACTACCCTAATATGCTCTAAGGAAGTCAACCTAGTTATGGAATCTACATCACCATGGTTCACATAGATACACTTCACTTCTTTAATTGCAGGATCAAAGGATGAAAAGACTTTCTAAGGAGATTACATAGTGAATTGCTAAGAGACTAGAAAATATTCAAGTTGGGGGTGTGATAACATGATATTTATACATCAATTTATATGATTATTAATCCAAATAAAAACATTAAATGTTCTAATTGTATGCATGTTATCATATTTTAAGTATATTTCTATCATTTTAAATAATTTCATGTTATGATCTAAAAATACATCATTTTATGGATAATTATGAGTAATTCAACATTATGATTTTTAATCCTACTTATATTTGAGATCATAAGTATATTTGAGATCATGATTAAATGATAAGAGAAATGATGCTTATTAATATTCATATATTTTTATAAAGTTATTTTAGAAAATACATGAATATATTTATTTAATTAAAATTCATTCTCTTACTACTTTAATATTTTGACTTTTTATAATGATAGATTATTTAATTTCTGATCCAACAAAACAAATTTGAATTAATTTGGAGTTGTATTTTAAAAGTTATGATTTTCCCAATTTTTAGAAATTTTTTGGAATTTATCTGAATTTAATTTCATTTTTAAATCCTTCAAAACTTATAAAAATAAGAAAAAAGGGGGTATATTTATCGCGCGGGACCCACGTGGATGCGACGTGGCATGCAAGGCCACGTGGTAGAGCCACGCAAACCCACGCAAGCGCTTGCGTGGCGCGGAGGTGACACGTGGTGCGATATATATATTTACATATTATGTATAGTTCTAAGTATAAGCATCCTGATTATCGGAACTCGCTAACAGTTAAAGCCACCCTACCTTTTAAACGTGTCATTTCTAGCTATTTCTTCCTTGTGGGACTATGTTCCATCTTTTTTTTATTTCAAGTGACGTGGCTGAATACGATGCACCGGATTAAAGCACGTGGATTATCGCGCTTAGATCACGTGGACATAGAGTCCACCAGATCACCATCAGCGCACATGCCAATTGAAGTCCATCTCCAGAGTTATAACGGTCCAGATTTATCGCGACTGATGGACCTTTCGATCGATCAAGACCGCCCGATAAAGATCCAACGCATGCAATGAATCGATGCGTCTCTTCTTCACGCGACGTGGACGCATCTCAACCCTCCATCGTCACTCAAGGGGACACGACTTAATCGCATCGTTTTGATCAAACGACGCTTCATCTCGACCATTGATCACAATCTAACTGTTGATTCGATGGTTACGCCTCAATTCTTCTATAAATTCACTATTCTTCACGAAAAAAACATTACCCTTGGATTTTCAAGTGAAATCGAACTGTCTAGACACCAGAATTCAAGAGTCAATTGATTTCTTTCCCTTCTTGACACATTTCCGCGTCCGAGCGTTTGAAATCAAAAATTGATCGAGAGGATAAGGAGAAATCACATCTTGAATGCCATCTTTGTCTTCGAAATCGTGGAATGAAAATCCATGCATCTGATGATTAATTGGATCATTTTGAGGGCTACTTTGGGTTAGATTGCGTGTTTTCATCTTAATATTTCTGTATTTAGCATTAGATTTAAGTTTTGAAGCGTAGATAAAGTTTAATTTCAGTTTTAAATCAATTTCGTGACGTGATTTTTCTTCCATTTTCAAACTTTGATTACTCCGCGAATTCTAATACAAATCACTCGATTTTTGATTCCGTGGATTCGCAATTGATTTTTCTTTCTTAATATTATAAAATGCCTAATTTCTAAACTCAATTTATCTTCTGATTTGATCGAATTTCAAAAGATGTCTCTCAAATATCCGTAATTCTTCATGGACTCGACCCTTATTTACCATAAATACCCTTCAATTCATGAATTAATCTTTAAATTGGTAAGTTTGGACTTTTTTGAATCGACATCGTGTGTATTCAATGACCATACGAATTTCGTTTCATCATAGACCCAACTCACACGAGTGTAATAACTAACAAACACATTATAGTAACGATGACCCGAAATAGGGGGGTACGAGAGGGACCCCAAACATCATAGTGAAGAAGATCAGAAGATGTTGCAGAGGGGATGCCATCGCGACTATAGTAAGAAGATCAATGATGTTTGCCCAAATAACATGACTCGCACACAAATTGAGTAAGAGTAAGCCATAGTAAGGTCTTATTAAGTTTTTCAAAACATGGATGGCCTAAACGGCAATGCCATGTAGAAAAAAGAGCTTGAAGACCCAAGAAGGGTTCATAAAAAACTAGCTCACAGATGCCTCGTCCGTTCTCATGGCCCAAACAAATCCTTTGTCCGGTGTACATAACGAAATGATTTCATGCGGTCATTCAATACACATGAACTAGTGTCAAAAAAAGTTCCAAACTCACCAATTTAAAGTTTAAATAAAAATTTTTAGAGTATATTGATGAATAAGGGTCGAATCCATGGAGAAATAAGGGAAATATTTTAGATATCATTGAAATTTGATCAAATCAGATGATGAATTGATGTGAGCATTAGTATATTAAAAAGATAACTCCAATACAAATCCATGGAATCAAAAATCATTGAATTTGGATTGAGATAGAAAATCGATCACGAATATAAGTGAAAAACCAAAATTAAAACTAAATTAAACTAATCTACAATTCAAAATGTAAATCTAACGCTAAAGGAAGATGAATTAAGATGGAAACACTCAATCAAACCTGAAGTCGCGCTCGAAATGATCCAATTAATCGCTGGATTCAAGGCTTTTCATTCCGCGATTTTGAAAATAAAGTTTGGCGTTCAAGATGTGATTTCTTCTAATTCTTTCAACCAGTTATTGATTTCAAACACTCAGATGCAAAAATGAGTCTTGAAGATGAAAAATTCAAGAGATTCTTATATTCTTGTGTCTAAATAGTTCGATTTGCTTGAAAATCAAATAACAAATTTTTTACGTCGAAGAACATTTTGATTTTATATGCAAATTTGGGTGTAACCGTCGAATGTGTCAACTTGATTTGATCAATAGCTTAGATTGACGTTGTTTGGCAAATCAATGCCTTTAAGTTGCGTCCGTCCAATCCACGATAAAGCGTCCATATTTTGCCACGTCACGCATGAAGAAGAGGTGTTGTTTGATGATGTACATTCGATCTTCATTGTACAATGGCGATGAGTCCAGGTGTCCATCAGGCGCATGTAATCTCGACCGTTATAACTTCCCAGATCAACGGCTGAGATTAAATCAATTTAAATCAAAACGTTGCCTAATCTGATGCCGCTACGTACTCCTGCAAGTAAGTGATATCTGACGATCGCGATTTAATCGCACGAACTGACGTTTCTTGTTGCACGATTTAATCCAAATTTACTTTGTTAGATCATAAATTGAATTATCTATCATTATAAAAAGTCAAAATATTTCAATAACCTGAGAATAAATTTTAATTTCAAAAATACACTCATTCTTCTTAGAAAATAAATTTTCAAAAATACATGAGTGTAAATAAAAAATATTTTCTCTTATCATTTAATTATGCAAGTATAATTATGATCTCAAATATAATTAAATCGGATTAGCTTTACATTATTTAATTATGCATATTCATCTATAAAATGATATATTTTTATATCATAACCTAAAATTATATAAAATGACAGAAATTACTCAAAATATGATAATATGCATACAAATAGAATATTTAATGCCTTAATTTACATTAATAATCATGTAAATTCATGTACAAAATGCACGTTATTAGTAGAAATCCTAAAAAATGTAATGAAAAGGAAACAAGGTAACTATACAGAGAAGAGCACAAGTGATGGCACTAATGGAGAGAATGTTTACAGATAAACCAAGAACATAGAGGATTTGGTGAAGCGAAAGAGAATTAGTGACACGAGTAGCATTATGGCCTTGGACCAGACAAGAGCGTCCATCGGCAATGGTAACATGGGGTGTGAGGGGTGATGGGATCTGAGGTCGATAACTTTCCAAAATTTTGATCAAAACATCAAATGCAGCGGAAAAACATTGAATCGAACATTCAAAATACCGAGCCACCAAGAACAGATGATCCTATCATCTAGTATGTATGAGAAAACATACTTACAGGGATTCCTTGAAGGAGTTCTTGAAGCTATTCAAGTGTCTAGCCTCTAGCGGTATCCACACGGTCTCCGGATGGTTGGATCTCCTCTTCAAAGCTCTTCACCAAGAGAGAAAGAGAAGAAAGGAGAGAATTCCCACAAGGCTTGCATGGGCACCTTCAGTTGTGGTCGTTCTCCCCCTATTTATAGACATTTGGAATGAGGTTTTTTCATAAAAACCCTCATAATTATGTCTATATCCACCAACATCCATAAACCTTATGTGTGTGACCCTCTAGGTCCATATATCTCACTAGTTAATAACTCTATAGACCAAATAACACCTTATTGGTCAACCTTAATTAATTATCCATATCCACATATAGATTAATTAATCAAGGATCGATTTAACCCAATCGATAGGTTGAGTTGCTAGCCCGTTGGGTGCCAAGCTACACCACGTACTCTAGGAGATATGGAGTATGTAAGAACTCACTTATGGAACCTTCCCGTCATTGATTACCATGTATGTATAATCCTCCATCCACATTAGACTCATGAATGACTTAGGGTTTGGTCAACTGTCAAACCCTAATCGGTCACTCAAGTTAGTACTGATGCGTGTAGAAATCATCGAGAACTCCTTCTTCGATATTTCTACTACCTTGGCCAAGGATTTCATCGCATCTCATTCCTTTGAGTCAATCTCCTCAAATACCGAGGGTGGATGATCCCATCTTGACCACACAATCATCTTCGTGAACTTCATGTCGTATCCAATATATGACGTTTTAGATATCCCGTGACTAGGGATTCGTAAGTCATAATCAAAACACGATCATCCATCCACAAGATGTCTTTGGTGTCTCAAGTCAAAGGACCACATACACAATCATGACATGAATCAACCTGATTGACAGTTAGGTATAATACCATTCAGGGATTCATACGGATCAATTCAGTGAACTCTTTCTCCAAAGAGCACCCACTATCTATCCTTAGTGTCTCCACACCGATGGCTATAGGATCGGCCATACTCATCATATGAGATGGATTAGATAGTTCTATTCTTTCCGGATAATTCGATGTCCTTCTCGAATATCCCACGAATAGTAATATTTAGAACATATGTTTAAAGACTAGTGATCACTATATTATGATCTCATCATAATTCACATAGTCATTGCACATGCTCATGGACTTCATTGCAAACATCACACAAGAATGACAATGAATGAATTTCATTTCAATGAACATAAACAAGATATATGAAAGTTTGATTGTCTTATAGGCCACATAATATCCATCAAGGGGGTCGGGTGATATGATGATAGGAGGGAGGAAGTCCCAATCATATGAGAGGAAGCCCCCTGAATTGATAATCCACGATGGTGAATAGGAAGCAAGGTGATCAAATGTATCTAACGTGGAGAGAGCAAGAAGCAAATCGAGGCGAGATGAGGAAGACGCATCGATACTCTTGGAGCGATGGAGCGCATCATACCCAGCTGATGTCAAGGTCACATGATAGTGTGGAGTAGGAGTACCAGGAAAAGCGAGAGAAAGGGTAGCCAAAGGAGCCACAACTGCTTGGGCACTAGGAGACTTGCCAAATTGCCTCCAACATTTTTTGGCACGATTATTTTGCTTGCCATAATAAGCACATGGGGGGAAAGAGTTGCGGTCGCACCCACAAGGAGGGCGGCTGCTGTCAGAGCAAGGAGTGAGGTCATCATCGCGAGCCCAAGGAGCTAAGACCGTCATAGCTGAAGGAGGAGTCATATCGCTCGGAGCAGAAGAGAGAGGGGAGGAAGGCGTAACCGTCGTGACACAAAGATCGGTAGAGAAAATAGTAGTGATCACTAGATAGAAGAGAGCTGCGAATCTCAGATGTGATGGAGGGACAAAGCGCGCTCAAGTAGATGCTAGCATAAAGCTCCTCTCGATAACACTTCAATGTCACTAGGTTTGTGGCGGGTGGCTGACAAAGATCAACCTCTAGACTAGAGTAGTGAATCCAATTGGCCCATGTGCATGTGTGGCTTAGATCATAAGTTGTCTAAACTTCAATCTACTTGTATCCTTGACCAGTTAGATGGGTGGTAACACAACAAGGAGCAATTGTGGGAGGATTTTCACCTCCTAGAACTAGTGTGAGGAGAGAGGATACCATGTCCAATATTTTAAAAAATCTGGTCGAAGAGTGATACTGGGATATTGAGTGAAAAATCAAGGAATCCTTAAAATTGTTAAAAATATCAAAGACTATTTCTTAACTAGCTCACCTCTCTCTTTAGGTATATCTTTGTCCCATCGAGACTTTTATCTCCCTCTTTTTAGTATTTCTCATCTCTCTCCCACTTTCTTTATCCTCACTAGCCCCAAATCTATTTCCCTCTTTGGTAGTTGCCATCTCAATGCCTCTCTCTCTCCCCCACTTGGCTCCTTCTCTCTCTCCCTCTTCCTCCTTAATTCCCATATCTCTTTCCCTCTTCCTCACTAGTTCTCATCTCTCTCTCCCTCCATCTTTGTCCTTACTAGTTCCCATATCTCTTTCTCGCACACTTATTCAATGCCATCTCTCCATCTTTCCGTCTTTGTCACTAGTGCATATTGCTTTCTCCCTCCCTCTTAATCCTAAGTAGGTCCTCTCTCTCTCTTCCTCCCTCCCCCTATGTTAATTTTCATATCTTATTGTCTTAGTTACTCTCTATCTCCCATATCTCTATCTTTTCCTCTTTCTTGAACATTTCTCGCCCTCCTCTCTTTGTCCTTACTACTTCCAAAATCTCTCTCTCCCTCTTCATTATTTCCTCTATCTCTTTCTCCATTCCTCAGTAGATCCTACTCTCAATCTCTCCTCTCTCTCACTAATTCGCATATCTTTCATCCCTCTTTGTCCTCACTAGTTCCCATATGTCTCTCCTCATTTTTGTTGTTCCCATCTTTGTATCTCCCTCATTACACTACTTTCCATTCTGCCACACTAGTAACCAAATCTCTCTCCTCACCAAATACCATCTTTCTATGCATTCCCTTCATCGATATAATACTTTCATGTATCTAAATACTTCTTCAAAAAAATATTATTTGAGGTTTGTTTCTCCCAAGAGGTATTCATTACATCATGAAAGTTTTATGGAATAACTTTCCATATATTACTGATAACATGCTATTTATACATGAATTTACATGATTATTAATGCAAATAAAAGCATTAATTATTCTAAATGTATGCATGTTATCATATTTTAAGTATATTTCTATCATTTTGTATAATTTCATATTATGATCTAAAAACACATCAATTTAGGAATTATTATGTATAATTAAACATTATAATTTTTAATCCTATTTATATTTAAGATCATAATGATATTTTCATGATTAAATGATAAGAAAAATGATGTTATTAACATTCGTGTATTTTTATAAAGTTAAATTAAGAAATACATGAATGTATTAAATTAATTAAAATTCATTCTCTTATTATTTTAATAATATGAATTTTTATAATGATATATTATTCAATTTCTGATCCAAAAAAACAAATTTGAACTAATTTGGAGTTGTATTTTGAAATTTATGATTTTTAAAATTTATAAGAATTTTTCTAGAATTTTTCTAAATTTATTTAGATTATATTCGATTTTTAAAGTTATTTAAAACAATAAAAAATGCAAAAATGGGTGCATATTTTGCGCGAGCCTACGTGGACGCGACGTGGCGCTCAGGGCCACGTGGCAGTGCCACGCGGACCCGCGTGAGTGCTTGCGTGGCACTGAGGTGATGTTTTACATATATATTTTTATTATACATAGGTTATAGTACATACAAGCATTCCATAGAGGAATTTGCTAACCGATATAATCTATCTCACCTTATATACCCGATGATTCTTCATTATTTTCCTCTGTGTGGGACTATGCCCTTCATTTTGTTTTGTTTTGTTTTCAAGTGACGTGACACCATCCAGTGCATCGGATCAATAGCACGTGGAAGATCGCGCGTAGATGCGGTGGACGCGAGGTCCACCCTATCAAGGATCAAACACGTGCTTCAAATCCACTTAAGTGAATTAATCTCGGCCCTCCATCAAGGGAGTTATAATGGCTGAGATCATTCGCGACCGATGGACTCCTCAAACCATCACGATCGTTGGATTAAAATCCAACGGATGATCAATCGAAACTCGTGGACTCACCTCGGCCCTTCATCAGAGATTGGACATTTCTGACTTAATCGTGACAATTCGATCAATGGACGCATGATCGCAACCGTTGATCGCAAGGCGCCTCTTCATCGGATGGTTACGCCTAAATTCGTCTTTAAATAGACTGTTCTTCGCGATGGAAAGCCCCATCCTTGAATTTTCAAGAAATTCTAACTATCAAGACACCCAATTCACGTGTCATTTGATTTCTTTGTGTTCTTAATGCATTTCCGCATCCAAGGAATACTTAAAATCAGAATTTGATCGAGATATAGAGGAGAAATCACATCTTGAACTTCAATTTCGTCTTCAAAAATGCGGAATGAAAAGCCAGGCATCTGACGACTAATTGGATCATTTTGAAGGCTACTTTGGGTTAAATTGCATGTTTTCATCTTAATCTTTCATCATTTAATGTTAATTTTACATTTGCATCGTAGATTAAGTTTCATTTTAGTTTCATTTTGGGTTTGAATCATTTTCGCGATACGAATTTTTTCCTACCTTTAAACTTCAATTACTCTGCGAATTCTTATCCAAATCACTCGATTTTTTATTCCGTGGATTTGCAATTGATTTATCTTTCTTAATAAATTTCCCAATTTTTAATCTCAATTCGTCATCCAATTTGATTGTATTTCAAAGATCTCTCTCAAAATTCCCTAATTCTCCGTGGATTCGACCCTTATTTACCATTATACTCTTTAATTAAATTTATTAATCATTGATTAATAATAAATTGGTAAGTTTAGGACTTTGTTTTGACACTATATCATGTGTATTCAACGACCATACGAAGTAGTCTCGTCAATTACTAACCACATTAATTTCAAGTCCAAATAACTTGTTAGTCAAGAACTATAATGAAATAAATGATTAGGCCAACCCATGCCTCCTACTCTTCCTTTTGAGTCTAAATCAATTTGATGTGGTCATTGAATACCCACCAAATTGAGTCAAAATATTTAACGAACTCATCAATTTTAAGAAATAATCATGAATTAAATAGTATAGTGGTGAATAAGAAAATTTCGAGGGATCTTTTGAAATTTGATCAAATCGGATGACGAAATGTGATAAGAAATTAGGGAAAGTGATATTTTTGGAAAGAAGATCGAAGACGAATCCACAGAATCAAAAATCACTAAATTTGGATCAAGATTCGCAGAAAAATCATCAAGTGAATAAGAGAGAAATTTCTGAAATTAAAAATCATGAAAAACCTAAATTGAAATTAAAATTGACTCAAATTATGATTCGAAATTGAAATCTAAAGCTATACAAATGAATATTAGGATGAAATACGATCTCTAACCTATGATTGCGCTCAAATTGATCCAATTATTCACTAGATTCAAGGCTTTTCACTCCCGAATTCGAAAAACAATTTTTGATGTTCATGAGCTGATTTCTTCCCATTCTCTCTAAGAAATCTCAATTTCAAGCACTTAGTGGACCCAGAAATGAGTCTAGAAGCAATTGGATGCAAGAGATTCAAGAGATATGGTGTCCAAGCAATTGGTCGAAGAACATTTCTATTTATAGGGTGAATTGGGCATAACCGTTTGATCGAGCCTTTAATCCTTGATCTACGGCTTTGATGAAATGCACGATTGTGAATCATTAAGGTTAAGTCGTGGCCATTGGATATGATATGGACAGGCGAGATCAAGCCACGTCACGCGCGTTATAATTAATGCATCAAATGGTCAACGTTTGATCTTGATCCGATGCTCTACATGCGTTTTGTCGGTTTTAATCTCAGCCGTTATAGCTCCTCATATCAACGGTTGAGATTAAATCATGTTAAAATATATATTTGCGCCACGTAGCCCCCCCCCCCGCCTTAAGTGGTGATGGACGGTCACGATTAATTGCGCGATCAGACCCTCCACGTGCTGCCACATCACTTGAGTGATTTATGAAAGCAAATTTAAATCAAATAAATCAATTTTAAATTCAGAAAAATTCAAAATAATTTAGAAATAATCTGAAAAAATCCATAAAAATTAGAAAATTCATATCTTTTAAAATATAACTCCAAATTAATCCAAATTTATTTCATTGGATCAGAAACTAAATTATCTATCATTATAAAAAAAGTCAAATTTAATAAATTATAGGAGAATAATTTTTTTTTTCAAAAATACATTCATTTCTTATAGATTTTAAAACTTAGAAAAATATATGAGTGTATATCAACTCATTTCTCTTATTATTTAACCTTAAAAACTAGTTATAATCTCAAGTAAAAATGGGTTATGAAAATATTATCCTTGATTCATCAAAATTAACCCTAAATTAATGCATTTTGAGATTATAATGACTTTTTCATTTAATGATAGATAAACACTCAAAATATGATAACATGCATTAGAATGGAATTTTTTATGCCTTAATTTGCATTGATAATCATGTATTTTCATGTTTAGTTAGCATGTTATCAATATGCTATGAGAGAAAGGCACAACATAGTTCAATTTCAACTATCTACATCTCCATTCTTCTGTATGGTGCCAAAGATTAGGCCTTGAAGTTCCCAAAAAAATAGTATACACCTTCCTTGGCAGAGGCAACTATCCCATAGCCACTAGGGCAATTCTGTACCACCAACATCTCCACACACTACCACCAAACTTCATCACCCTATGACCAACTTCTCTAATACATTGTGGCCAACAACTCTGGCACCTTGAAGAATCAATTTGATGTGGTCATTGAATACACACTGACTTGAGTCCAAATAAGTACCCAACTCACCAATTCTAAGAAATAATCACAATTTGAGGGGTATAGTGGTGAATAAGGATCGAATCCACGGAGAAGTTGGGTAACTTTGATGATCTGTTGAAATTCAACCAAATCCGACAACGAAATGTGGATGAAAATTAGGGAATTTGATAATTTTGAAAAGAAGACTCGAAGACGAATCTACGGAATCAAAAATCATAGAATTTGGATCAAGATTCGCGGAGAAATCATCGAATGAACAAGAGAGAAATTTTTGAAAAATAAAACCGTGAAAAGTAGAAATTGAAATTGACTCAAACTACGATTCAAAATTGAAATCTAAAGCTATACAAACGAAGATTAGGATGAAACACTATCCCTAACCCAAGATTGTGCTCGAATTGATCCAATTATTCACCAAATTCAAGGCTTTTCATTCCTGAATTCAAAAAAAATAATTGTTGATGTTCAAGTATTGATTTCTTCCTATTCTCTCAATGAAATCTCACTTTCAAGCATTTTGTGGATGCAAAAATGAGTCCAGAAATGATTGGAAGCAAGAGACTCAAGAGATTTAGTGTCTAAACAGTTCGATTACTCGAATTGCCCTGGAATGCTTTACAATATCAAAGAACACCTCTATTTATAGAGTAAATTGGGTGTAACCATCTGATCGTGTATTTAATCTTTGATCAACGACTCTGATGAAATGCACAATTACGAATTGTTACAATTAAGCCATGGTCATTGGATCTTTGATGGACCATCGAGATGATGCCACATCACGTGCGTTATAAGTAACGCATTGAACCGTTGCCATTTGATCTCAATCAGACGCTCAAGATGCGTTTCGTCAGTTTTAATCTTAGCCATTATAACTCTTCAGAGCCGTCCGATCTCAACCGTCAGATACGAATGAGATTAAGGCATGTACCCCGCCCGCCATAAAGTGAGAATCAATGGTCATGATTAAATGTGCAATCGGACACTTCACATGCTGCCACATCACCTGCATGAAAATAAAATCAAAAAAATCGATTTTAAATTCTGAAAAATATTGAAAAATTTATTAAAAATTCAAAAAAATTCCTTAAAATCCCTAAAAAATAGAAAATTCATAACTTTCAAAATATAACTCTAAATTAATTTAAATTTATTTCATTGGATCACAAATAAAATTATCTATCATTATAAAAAGTTAAAATATTTAAATAACAAGAGAATAAATTTCTATTTTAAAAATACACTCATTTCGTTTAGATTTTAAAACTTAGAAAAATGTATGAGAGTATATTAAATT